>CM044897.1:63383120-63550620 GCA_024500145.1 Gentiana dahurica var. dahurica | reverse complement strand
ATTTTCACAGACATGGAATCCATTCCTTCCTGCGGGAAGTAGAGAGACAGTCCCCTTATTTGTTAGCCCTAAGAAAGTGATCGATCCCGGAGTTCACATTTGACTAATTAGCTACTAGTCAGATATGTGTACTAATTGATCATCAGGGGGTTGATGGTAAATAAGGATAAGATATTCTGAGTCGGGTTCACGGAGACTTCCCACTCAGAATGGACGGTCTATGGAGGGTTAATCCGTATGTAGTGATTATATCAATGGACGCTTATTTACTCTATGGGTTGAGTATAAGTATACATCTATAATCGGTAGAGTTCAGTTTCGGGTTTATGGTGGCGTAATCCCGGAATTAATAATTAATGTACTTATTCTGTTCGATGAAAAATTAATTATTGGAGCTACTGGTTATAGGTCCATGGTCCCCGATGTGGCTTCTGTAATTCGGAATGATATTCTTGTTATTGGGGCCTCAGTTATAATTAATTGGCTGGGCTAATTAATTGATATGCATATATATTATTTAGTTGGGCTAAATAATATAATACACATAAAAGACATTTTATGTGGGCTTAAAACCCTACTAGGTGGCGCCTCCTACCTCTTAAAATGCAAGAATTGATTTTCTTGTGTGATTAATTATTTACTTGGTAAGTGATTAATTAATAAAAGATAATTGATTTTGTAATTGATTGATTGATTAATCACAATGTTTTATAAATGGAATTATCCTTTATTGTGATTTCTTTTTATTTATTTATTTAATTAATTAGAAACTTGGAGGCCAATGATTTAATCTCCTATAAAAGGAGACTTATTCCAAGGGAAATTGCAAGGCATAATTCGACCACCACCTTAGAAAAAAGAGAGAAAATTTTGTTTTTCTTGTCTAGGGTTTTAGAGGAAGAAAAACTTGGAGTTTTTCTTGGTGTTGCATATCAAGGAGGTTCGTGTATCAAGAAGGGTGTCCACCAACCGCCGTTTGGAGAACACATCAGAAGATCAAGGCTTCTCTTCCCGTTATTGGTAACATGATCTTAAACCCCCTTGTAGTAGTTTAAGTCTTTTAATTATGTGTTTTGATATATAAATCGTGATCCATCCGCTGTGCGTAGATCTAATTCGTTTAGATCTAAGAACCTGCATCCTTCATCCACAACATACATGTTTTGTTGTCTTCTTCCAGCCAACAGAACTTGATCACCTTTTTCACTAATGACAATACATGTGACTTTGTCAAAAGTGACCTTGTAACCCATGTCACAAAACTGTCCAGTGCTCAGTAGGTTGTAGTCCAGTCCTTCCACAAATGCAACATTCCTGATAGTTAATCCATTTCTCACAAGTGTGCCATATCCTCTTGTGTATCCTGGTGTGTTCTTGTTGCCAAAATTCACTCTTGGACCATCCTTTGCCACATAGTTTGTTAGACAGTGCTTATTCTTTGTCATATGTCTGGAACATCCACTGTCAAAGTACCAGACACCCTACAAAACAAAGTTAATGTATTTTAGGTACCCAAAACTGTTTGGGCCCATAGTGGTCAGTGGTAAGCATGACCCTTGGCAAATTTTCATAAGGTATTCTTTGAAAATTGTTATACTTTTGTTCATACATGTATTCTACATATCCATAAGGTTTAACATTTGGTTGTGTAGGACTCACATATGCTTTTTGGCCTTTTGGTATGTAATGCTGTTTGGAGTGATTTCTATTATTAGAAGCACTAGCATAACCATAGGTTTGCTGTCTGTTAGGAGTAGCCCTGTAATATGGAGTCTGCTGAGGTCCCTGCTGAGGTCTTGTATAAGTCCTCTGCTGATTCCGTTGCTGAGGTTTTACCCTAGCAGTATGGTTATACCTGTTGTTTCTAGAAGTAGGGGCAGGAATATTCCAATCATCATCAGTAGGGAATAGTCTACCTTTCCACCTGAGATAAGTATCCCTAGAATGATTGACATTTTTCGGTTTAAGATTCTTATCCTTGGAATATTTCTGATTTTTGACCTTTTGTGGTCGCTATCAGTAGGTCTAGAAGGTACAGCAGTCCTACTCTTAGATTTATTCCTTTTGTTAGGTACTGATGTCATTTTTGACTTCTGATTTTGCCTATTTGAAGCATTTTCAGTAGGTTTCACTGTCTCAACAACCTTTTTGGGAGTTGAATCTTGTGCAGGTACAAACTTAGGACCAATTCTAGTACTAAGTTCAGTAACCTTACTGGATCCACTCTTATTAGATTGTTGAGTTCCAAATCCAAGGCCTGTTCTATCACCATAAGACTTTCCAGATTTGAATGCAGGGGAGGAACAAGATTGTTCAACAGATTCAGAAGCTACTAAATGTACAGCAGACTTATGTTGATTCTATCCAAATTCTTTTTCCTTTACCTTGAGAATTCTCAATTCAGCTTTTAACCTTTCAACTTCTGCTTGAAGAGCTTCTTTTTCAGCCTTCACAATCTCATAGCCAGATTGTATTATCCTCAGTTGATTAAGGATGGCATCCAAAGTTTCTTTATTGTCAGAAATTTTAGGATTTGAACCACAAGTTGATTCACAATCACTTTCAGCAGGAGTGTTTATAGATACAGAATTGTGTACCTCATCTGTTTCATCCATATTTGCCATTAAAGTATAATCATCCATATCAGTAACAAGTGCAGTATCATCAGATTCATTTCCTTTTTCTGATTCAATTTCATATCCTGATTCATCTTCGGCAACCATAGCTTTATTGCCAGATCTTCTTTGTTGACTTTTGCTCTCCAGTAGGTCTGGAAAATTGGGTCTGAAATGTCCAGGCTTCTTGCAGTTGAAGTAAAGATAATCAGGTTCATTTTTCCGTTTTAGTTCAGGACAGTCAGGTTTGAAGTGTCCTGGTTTCTTGCATTGAAAGCATAGGTAATCATTATCTTTCTTGGATTCCTCCTTCTTCTTTTCACTAGATTTCTTTGTGAAATTCCTTGGAGAACCCCTTCCATTTTTCATCATTCTGATTTTCTTGCTCAGTAGGGCAATTTGCTCTTGCATCTCATCCAGTAGATCATCTTGAGCTCCTGATGTTTCTTCTCGATGTGTAGCAGCCAATGCAGTGGTCTTTGGTTCTTCCTTTTCAGTCTCAGGTACAAGTTTCTTACTGAATTCACAAGCCTTGAGATCTGAAAATAACTTGAAGGTATCCTCTTCATGTAGACTTCTCATTTCTTCTATTGCAGTCACATTCATTTCCCAAACTTCTTTTGCAGGTAGAGCTTCTAAGATTTTTGAGTTTATTTCTTCTTTTAAGTAGTTTACACTCAGTAGGGTGAGTTCATCCATGATTGCATTGAATCTTGATTCCATTTGTTCAATGGTTTCATTTGGTTTCATTTTGAAATCTTGGAACTTCTTCTTTGCCACACTGATTTTGTTATTCTCGATTGCATCAATGCCTTCACAAATTAATTGTAACTTATCACAAAGTTCCTTTGCAGTCTTGCAATCTTTCACCTTCATGTACATATTGCTATCCAAGGTTCTGTATACGATATCAATAGCAATATTGTTGAGGTTTGCTCGTTTTCTATCTTCAGCATTCCATTCTCTTTTTGGTTTTGGAATATACTGAGTTTCAGTTCCCACCGTTACTGACTTGGTGATCTCCAGTGGTCCATCAGTCAGCACATCCATCATCTCATCATGTGTTGCAGCTAGAAAAGCCTGCATACGACGTTTATACTCATCAAACGATCTAGAGAACACATCAACATTGTTCTAGCATACTGGTTGTTATCCATGATGCAAAGCTTTGAAAATCAGAAACTTGAAAAAGTTTTCAAAGTATTTTCACAAGCACAACAAGTAGGATTACTTCAGAACAGAAGCATTGCTTCGATACCAATTGTTGGTCCCTTGAAAAGGCTTTGGTTAAGTTTAGAGGGGGGGGGGGGGATGGGTGAATAAACTTAACACTTAAAACTTTTGGAGTTAAGAAACTCAGCAAGTTCAGTAGCCTGCTGACTGCTCAGTAGTCTGCTGACCACTCAGTAGTCTGCTGACTGTTGATTTTACTAAATTTGTTGCAGCGGAATATATTCAAATTAAGCCTTATTACTTGTTGTTAAAATATGATACCAAGTATTAGATACTCAGTAGTGTGAGTGTGTGATTCAGTTGCTAGTTTCAGTGGGTTGATGTGCTTAATATACTAAATACATAAGTAAATGCAGAAAGTAAGTAGTCGATTTTATAGTTGTTCCGGGTGGTGTAATCCTGTCAGTCCACTCTTCTCCTGTGATGTTGGAGGTAATTCACTAGAGATCTTTGAGGTTGCAGTTACGAAAATCCCTAAGTTGTCTATCATTCACGAATAACTATGGCTTCACAAACTGAACACTTGAAATAGGTAGGATTGCCTCTTCACTAGTTCCACCACAAACAACAGTTCTTGACACCCAAGGATGCTTCACTGTCTTCAGCAGGTTTCTTATAAAAGAAAGTTTGAATCAAGTATGTGATTCAGCTTTCAGCAGCTTGATCTGGATGAAATGATCAGCAGCTTGTAATCTTCAAGTGTGTATACTTGATGTAACTTGATAGCATGTTACATTTGAAGAATTTACTAGATCAGTAGCTTTAAGTTCAGTAACGTCAGCAGGGTGATTTCTTGATAAGTATCTGTTGGCTCAAGATTGATTGTTGTTTTTCATCAAAATTCATCATCTGTTTATATATCAGGGGTCTTCTATTTATAGGTGAGAATCCTGGTGACTTATGTTTGAAATTCAAAACAAAGCCATTTCAGATTTGTCCCCGTCTTGACTTGCATTCTGTCCCTGTACATAGTACTGACACTGTCAGTTTACTTATTGACAGTTTTCAGACTGTCCACCCTTTGACTTGTATCCATTGGATAAAGCTCTGAGTCTTTCCAACGTCCCTTTAATCTTAACCATTGATTCGTTGATAAAATCAAGAGTTATTATTTGTCCTTATTCTTGTAATATTCCAATGTAACCTTCGATTAAATCGAAATATGCATTCAGCAGATTCCTGTGTTATGTAAGTCTGCTGAAATGATTGTCAGTCATCTGACTGAAGTGTGCTGTGTTTATAAAACACTTCAGCTGACTGTCTTTTATCTAACTTTTAATTGTGAAGTTAGATAACACCAATTTGAACATAACTAATTTCCAATCATCACTTGACATATGGAACTTAGACCTTTTACACAAGGTATATGTAATCAGTTTTGGTCATCACAGACTTCCCTAAATTCTGATTCCATATCCTTGACTTAAACACTTAGTTTGATCCCTTAGCCTTCAATAACAGAGTTTGAGACCACAGCCTTCAGTCTACAACAGGTTCCTAAACTAGTCTACTGACTCAGGTACATTACTGACTTAGACAGGTCTGCTGATGAAAGTCAGCTGACCTTTTACAGTGCTTGTTTGATCAAACCTATACAAAGATAAAACTCTAATAAGCCTATACCTTTAATCTAGACATCTTTTTGCCTTTGCTCTATAACTGCTAGTCTGACACTCATCACTAAAACTTAAAATATGTCCAACACCTAAACTGTCTTGATAACACATTGTGTATTGTTTATTCTATGTACAAAAATGCTAAAGATTTGTGGCAAGCACTCGAGATGAAGTACAAGATGGAGGATGCAGGCAAACGAAACAGATTTATGGAGTACAAAATGACAGAATTCAAAACTGTCGTGAGTCAGATGGAAGATTTACAGGTGATTATCTCTAAATGTCATGAAGAAGGATTGGTTATAAATGAACCTTTCCAAGTTGCTGCGATAATAGGTAAACTTCCACCGTCGTGTTATGATTTTAAAAATTATCTGAAGCATAAAAATAAAGAGATAACTATGAACAAACTTGTGGTGAAATTGCGTGTTGAGGAAAATAACAGGCATCTCGACAGAGGTGGGCACATTGGACAGTCCAAAGCGCATTTGGTAGAGTCTAGTTCGGGTGCAAATAAAGGCAAAAGGCAAAATTTCAATGCCGGTGGTGCATCAAGTTCCAAAGGAAAAAATGAGAAGAAAGAAGTCAAGCACTTCAAAGGCACTTGTTTCAATTGTGGCAAGCCGTGACGCAGAAAGGCTGAATGCCAAAAGGCAAGGCAAAACAATCAGATCAATGTTGCTAAGATCGTGACAGATGTGGTTGGTGAGTGGAACCTGCCAGCGGTTGTATCTGAATGCAACACTGTTGGAAATCCACGGGAATGGTTTGTAGACACTGGTGCTACACGCTATGTTTGTGCCGTCAAAGCAATGTTTTCGGACTACCAAAAAAGTGGATGGTGAACAGTTGTTCATGGGCAATTCGGAAACCTCAAAAGTGGAAGGCCTAGGAGAAATACTTTTGAAGATGACATCCAGGAAGCACTTGACGTTGAACAACGTGTTGCATGTTCCGGATATTCACAAGAATTTGGTGTCCGGTTCTCTTCTTGTTAACAATGGTTTTAAGTTAATTTTTTATTCCGGAAAATTTACTTTGTGTAAGAATGGACAATTTATTGGGAGGGGGTTATGGTGTAGATGGCATGTTTAAGCTTAACATTATGACTGTGATTCCTAAGGTGCCTAAGTCTGTAAACTCTAATGGTGCTAATAAAAATGCTACTACTTCTGCGTACTTGCTTGAGTCTTCTAATTTATGGAATTATTGTAATATCCCGAACATTGGGAAAGGGAAGACATGTCATTTTGTAAATTTTAGTATATTATATTTATTTAATTTTGGATTAAAGTATCATATATTTTCGATATATATATATATATATATATATATATATATATATATATATATATATATATATATATATATATAAAGGGGATTAGTGATTTGGAGGAGATCTCTCGAAAAGTATTTAGTGCTCATTTTTATGCGGCAATTAATGAAAATAAGGGTGTTTTGGGATTTAATGGTAATTGAAAAGGAATTGATGGAATTAATTAGAAATTATTGTGGAATTTATTTTTGGCAATAACTTCCCAATAAGAGAGAAGTTTTCAGAATCCCAAAATTGGCTGAGCATTGTTCGAACTCTGAGAGGAAAAATTGAGAGAAAACAGAAAGCAAAAAGAAAGAGACTTTACTTAGTTTTTCACTGGATAGTTGACGGATTTCAGAACAGATTGAAGATTCAGAATCCGCAGGGAAAGGGCTTCACGGTGATACTAAAAGTTCAAAGTTTTGAGAAGGTAAGAATCTAGCCCTAATTATGGATTTATCAAGGTTTGATAAAGTTCTAATGGTTAAAGAGGCTTAATTCGTAGTCCTTTTGGTTTAGAGGTTTGTGATCATCAATTACAAAGTTTAATTGTGATCAAATAGGTTTTGGTTGAGGTTTGAGGAAGTGCTGCAGATCTTCTTGTAGTTTTTTGCTTGGTTTTGCTTGTTTGAAAGGTAAGAGGCTCTTCCTAAAGTTTATTTAAGGTCTTATGATGTTAAGGTTGTGTTTTAGGTATTGTTTATGGTTAGAAATCATGTTAGTTGTTGTTGTTGTTATAGTAATAGATGCTACTGTATGTTTAAAGGGTGTTTTCTGCTGTTTTGATGAGTATTTTGGTGATAAACATGTTTGGAATGGATTAGGAATCGTTAAAGCGTAGAAAACTATATGTTGGGGTGTTTTTATGCATTTCTTGAACAGGATGTCAGGTCTGGGATTCTACTGCTTATTGCGTGCTCATTCAGAGGCAATGCGTATGCATTGCTCTAGCAAATACTTTCTATTAGCTGAATGCGTGCGCATTCTACTAGCATTGGGCCAGTTTTGTTATATATTGTGTTTTAATCCCCGAATCTAGTTTTGAATGTTGTTTTTATGATCTAATAACATTAAATGAATATGAACAAGCCTTGATTGAGTTTCTGATGCATTTAGTTCCGGCACCGAATGTACTCTTAAAGGAAGTTGAAGTTCGAGACTGTTGTAATGGCATGATAGGCTTGTGCTTTGATAGTATTCATCAATGTCTGTGTATGTGCTAGGCCTTGTCAGTGTCTAGTGGTCTAGGAAAGAGAGTATTAGAAGTGAGGGAGCTTACTTGAAAATACTTAGGTGGCTAGTTAATAATTAATAACAAACATGCTTGTATAGTTAAAAGATTAAACATCATGCTATTCTTGGTAAGGCACTGTCTATATCGCAATGTGTGGGCTGTCAGATAAAGTGAATAACTCTACTGGCCTATAAATGGCTAAATGGCAGAGGGACTTCGCCGAACACGTGCACTATCGGAGTCTACTAGAATTGACATCCGTGGTTATTGGTGTGATCCATCAATATGATGCACCCATATACTTCGTGGTGAGTAGCACCATGTGTTGTACTTATTTCTTATTTTTGATGATGAGTGCCATAGTAGCTGTTATAGTGCAAAGGCAAAAAGATGTCTAGATCAAATGTATAGGTTTATTAGAGTTTGATTCATAAATAGGTTTGATCAAACAAGCACTGTAAATGGCTGCTGGTTGATATCAGCAGACTGGTCTAGGTCAGTAGGGTAGATAGGTCAGTAGACTAGTCAGGAACCTGGTGAAGACTGAAGACTGAAGGCTGAAGGTTCAAACTCAGTAAATGAAGGCTAAGGGATCAAACTTAGTATTTAAAGTCAAGGATATGGAATCAGAATTTAGGCAAGTCTGTGATGACCTAAACTGATTACATATACCTTGTGTAGAAGGTCTAAGTTCCATAAGTTGGAAGATGTTTGGAACTTGGTTATAATTAAAAGGATGTAATCTAACTTCAAAAATAAAAGTTAAATAAAAGAAATCAGTTGCATTATATTTTATACACATAAATATGATGGTCAGCAGACTGATTGGCACTTCAGCAGACTGTTGAACCTGCTGATATATACCTCGATTAATTCAAGATTATTTTGGAAGATTACATGGATAAGGACATCCAACTACCTCTGATTTGATCAAACAAATCAGTGGTTAGGATTAAAAGAATGTTGGGATGATTCAGGACTTTATCCAATAGACACAAGTCAAAGGGTGGACAGACTGCACTGTCAAAAAGGAATTCTGACAGTGTCAGTCCTATAAATAGTGACAGAATGCAAAACAGATGGGACAAAAACAAGGAACGGTTACATTTGAATTTCAAATACAAGTCACATGCATTCTTGCCTATAAATAGAAGACTCTCAACTCAGAAACAGATGATGAAAATTAACAAACTTTTAAGTGATAATACTGAGCTTATAAACACCCTGCTGAACTTACTGAGCATAAGGCTGCTGATCTAGTGAATTTCTTCTTGAAGACTGCAAGCTGCTGATTATATCATCCTAATCAAGCTGCTGCAACTGAATCATTTACTTGATTCAATCTTTATTTTATAAAGAACCTGCTGAAGACAGTGAAGCATCTGTTGGGTGTGAAAGACTGTTGTTTGTGGTGGAGCTGGTGAAGAGGAAATCCTACCCTTCAAGGACCAGTGGAGGACTCATGAGCAGCAATCCTACCTGTTCCCAGTTTTCAGTTTGTGAAGCCATAGTTATTGGTGAAGGACAAACAACTTAGGAATCTTTGTAACAGCTACATCAAAGATCTCTAGTGAATTTCCTCCAACATCACAGGAGAAGAGTGGACTGACAGGATTACATCACCTGGAACCACTATAAAAATCTGCCTATTTACTTTCAGCATTTATATTCTGCACTTATTTTATTACACACATCAACCTACTGAATGTAGCAACTGAAATCACACACTTGCACTATTGAGTATCTAATACTTAGTATCATATTTAACAACAAGTTTTAAGGCTTAATTTTGATACAATTACGCTGCACAAATTCAGCAAACTGAACTGTCAGTAGACTACTGTTTATCAGCTGGCTACTGAAGTCTCAGCAGACTTCTGAAGTATCAGCAGGCTGCTGAAGTTGCAGAATTTGTTAACTCCAAAGTTTTAAATGTTAAGTTTATTCATCCCCCCTAAACTTAACCAAAGCCTTTTCAAGGGACCAACAATTGGTATCAGAGCAGTGCTTCTGTTCTGAAGAAAGCCTACTTGTTGTGCTTGTGAAAATTCTTTAAAACTTTCTTTCAAGTTACGATTTTCAAAGACTTGCATCATGGATAACACACAGTATGCTAGAACTATGTTGATGTGTTCTCTAGATAGATTTGATGAGTATAAACGTCGAACGCAGGCTTACCTTGCTGCAACTCATGATGAGATGATGGATGTACTAACTGATGGACCACTGGAGATTACCAAGGCAGTAACAGTGGGTGAAACTACTGAGTACATTCCAAAGCCAAAAAGAGAATGGAATGTAGAAGATAGGAAGAGAGCAAACCTCAACAACATTGCTATTGACATCATTTATAGAACCTTGGATAGCAATATGTACATGAAGGTTAAAGATTGCAAAACTGCAAAGGAACTTTGGGACAAGATACATTTGATCTGTGAAGGCACTGATGCAATAAAGAAGAATAAAATCAGTGTGGCCAGAAAGAGGTTCCAAAAGTTCAAGATGCTACCAAATGAGACCATTGAGCAAATGGAATCAAGATTCAATGCAATCCTGGATGAACACACAAATCTTGAAAGCTCTACCTGCAAAAGATGTTTGGAAAATGAAGGTGACTGCAATTGAAGAAATGAGAAAGTTGCATGAAGAAGATACCTTCAAATTGTTTTCAGATCTAAAGGCTTATGAATTTAGCAAAAAGCTTGTTCCTGAAACTGAAAAAGAAGAGCCAAAGACCACTGCATTGGCTGCTTCACATCAAGAAGAAACATCAGGAGGACAGGATGATCCGCTGGATGAGATGCAGGAGCAGATTGCCCTACTGAGCAAGAAAATCAGGATGATGAAGACTGGAAAGGTCACTTCAAGAAATTTTACAAAGAGGTCTACTGAAAGAAGAAAAGAAGAACCAAAGAAAGATAATGACTATCTGTGCTTTCATTGCAAGAAACCAGGACACTTCAAACCTGATTGTCCTGAATTAAAACAAGGCAAAGAACCTGATTATCTTTGTTTCAACTGCAAGAAGCCTGGACATTTTAGACCTGATTGTCCAGACTTACTGAAGACTAAGAGTCAACAAAGAAGACATGGCAAGAAGGCTATGGTTGCTGAAGATGAATCAGGGTATGAAGTGGAATCTGAAAAAGGAAATGAGTCAAATGACACAGCACTGGTTGCTGATATGGAGGATTATGCTTTGATGGCCATTATGGATGAAACTGAGGAGGTATACAACACTTTATCTATCAATACTCCTGCTAGAAGTGATTGTGAATCAACTTGTGGTTCAAATACTAGAAATTATGACAACAATGAGACTTTGGATGCCATCCTTAATCAACTGAGGATAATACAATCTGGTTATGAGATTGTGAAGGCTGAAAAAGAAGCTCTTGAGTTAGAAGTTGGAAGATTGAAAGTTGAATTAAGGGTTCTCAAAGGCAAGGAAATAGATGTTGGGTAGAATCAGCATAAGTCTGCTGAGCATCCAGCAGCCTCTGAATCTACTGAACCATCTTGTTCCACTACTGCATACAAATCAGGAAAGCCTTATGGGGATAGAACAGGGCTTGGATTTGGAACTCAGCAATCTAACAAGAATAGATCCAACAAGGTTACTGAACCTAGTACCAGAATTGGTCCTAAGTTTGTACCTTCACTAGATCCAACTCCTAGTAAGGTTGCTGAGGCAGTTAAACCCAATGAGAATGCTACAAAGAAGCAAACTCAGAAGTCAAAGAAGTCAACAGCTCCTAATAAAAAGAATAAATCTAAAAAGAGGACTGCTGTGCCTTCTAAGCCTGCTGATAGCAGACCTGCTACCAAGTCTGCTGGACCACAGAAGGGTAAGAGACAGAAATATTCCAAGGATAAGAATCCTAAACCCAAAAATGTTAATCATTCAAGGGATACTTATCTCAGGGGGAAAGGTAGATTGTTCCCTACTGATGATGATTGGAATATTCCTGCATCTAATGCTAGAAACAGTAAGTATAACCATGCTGCTAGGGTAAAACCTAGACAATGGGATCAGCAGAGGACTTATACAAGACCTCAGCAGACTCCATACTACAGGGCTGTTCCTAACAGACAGCAAACTAATGGCTATGCTAATGTTTCTAACAACCAAAGTCACTTCAAACAGCATTATAAACCAAAGGGCCAGAAAACATAAATGATTCCTACACAACCTACTGTTAGAACTTATGGATGTGTGGAATACATGTATGAACCAAAGTATGAACCAAAGTATGACACATTCAGGAGAAGACCTTATGGAGACATGCCAAGGGTCATGCTTACCACTGACCATTATGGACCCAAACAGGTTTGGGTACCTAAAATGCATTAACTTTGTTTTGTAGGGTGTCTGGTACTTTGACAGTGGATGTTCCAGACATATGACAAAGAATAAGCACTGTTTATCAAACTTTGTGGCAAAAGATGGTCCAAGGGTGAATTTTGGCAACAAGAATACACCTGGATATACAAGAGGATATGGCACACTTGTGAGAAATGGACTTACAATCAAGAATGTTGCATATGTGGAAGGACTGGACTACAACTTGCTGAGCACTGGACAATTCTGTGACAAGGGTTATAAAGTCACTTTTGACAAAAACAATTGTATTGTCATTAGTGAAAGAGGTGATCAAGTTGTACTTGCTGGTAGAAGACAACAGAACATGTATGTTGTTGATTGGTCTACTGCAGTTCCAGAAACCTGCCTAATTGTGCATACCAAGTTAGACCTCAATTGGTTATGGCACAAGAAGTTGAATCACTTAAATTTTGATGATATTAATCAGTTGGTGAAGAAGAAGCTGGTGATTTGTTTACCTGAGATCACATTCAAGAAGGATGCTATATGTGATGCATGTCAGCAGGGTAAACAGATAAAGTCAAGTTTCAAATCAATGACCAAACAATCAACTAATAGAGTGTTGGAGCTGATGCATATGGATCTTTTTGGACCAATAACTCCAACAAGTGTAACAGGAAAGAAGTACACCTTAGTGGTCGTGGATGATTACTCTAGGTACACTTGGGTGATATTTATGAACAAGAAAAGTGAGACACTTCAAAGCATGCCTAATCTTTTGAAAAGATTACAAAATGAGAAAAGTTTAATAGTAATAAAGATAAGATCAGATCAGGGAACTGAATTTCTCAACAAATTTATAAGAGAATATTGTGAACAGAATGGTGTACTACATCAACTTGCTGCTGCTGGTACACCTCAGCAAAATGGGGTTGCTGAAAGAAGAAACAGAACTTTAAAGGAAGCAGGACGAACAATGATTTGTGAAGCATTGCTACCTGAAAGATATTGGGCTGAAGCAGTAAATACAGCATGCTATACACAAAACAGAACATCAGTAAACAAGAAGCTACTGAAGACACCTTATGAGGTTTGGAATGGAAGGAAACCTAACATATCCTATTTCCATCCATTTGGAAGCAAATGTTTTATTCTAAATCATAAGGTACATTTGAAAACATTCCAACCAAAATCAGATGAAGGAATTTTCTTGGGATATTCTTCAGTTAGCAGAGCATTCAGGGTACTGAACAAGAGGTCACTGAAACATGAAGAAACAATCCATGTTGTGTTTGATGAACCTAAGTTTACTGGTATGGAAGATGTAGATTGTGAACCTGCTGAGAATCAACAAGTCACTGATCCAGACTGTGTTGAAGTTTTGGAAAGATTCAATGACTTAAAAGTTTCTGATACTGCCCCTGCTGAGCACCCTGCTGATAATGTTACTGATGCAACAACTGAAGCAGTTCAAGGATCTGCTGACCCCCCTGTAGAAGAAGCTACAGCAGACCGTACTGAAGATGATGTTCCTGAAAATCAAAATAAACAAAATCCACAATGGTTAAGGAATCACCCTGCTGAACAAGTTATTGGCAATGTACAGCAAGGTGTGAGGACTAGAAGACAACTGGAAGCTATGTGTACTTGTTTTCTATCTCAAATGGAACCAAAAGTTGTTGAAGAAGCTATTTCAGATCCAGATTGGATAATAGCTATGCAAGAAGAATTGAATGAATTTGAAAGAAATCAAGTTTGGACACTAGTTGAAAGGCCAAGTCATGCAAATATCATTGGTACTAAGTGGGTATACAGAAATAAACTTGATGAATCTGGTACCATTGTAAGGAATAAGGCCAGACTGGTTGCAAAAGGCTATTCTCAAGCAGAAGGAATAGATTTTGATGAAACTTATGCACCTGTTGCAAGATTGGAAGCTATCAGATTATTCTTGGCACATGCTGCATATAAGAACTTCAATGTTTATTAAATGGATGTCAAGAGTGCATTTTTGAATGGCAGCAACCTCCTGGATTTGAAGTCAAAGATCAAGAAGATAAAGTGTATAGACTCAACAAAGCACTTTATGGATTGAAAAAAGCACCAAGAGCATGGTATGAGACTCTATCTCAATTCTTGGTGGACAATGGTTTTATAAAAGGAACCATTGACAAGACACTTTTCAGAATCAGTGAAGGGGACAACACCCTGCTAGTACAAATTTATGTGGATGACATAATTTTTGGTTCTGAAAATGATTTACTTTGTGAAAAGTTTGCAAATCTAATGAAGAGTAAATTCCAAATGAGTATGATGGGAGAAATGAACTACTTTTTGGGATTGCAAGTTAAACAAATGAAAGATGGAATCTTCATTCATCAAACCAAGTATACCAAGGAGTTGCTGAAGAAGTTTGGTATGGAAAACAGCACTAAGAATTCAACTCCTATGAGTACAAACATCAGATTGGATGAAGATAAAGAAGGCAAGGATGTTGATCAGACCTTATATAGAAGGATGATAGGCAGTCTGCTGTACCTAACTGCCAGCAGACCTGATATATCCTTTGCTGTAGGTGTTTGTGCAAGATTTCAATCTAAACCTAAAGAAAGTCATTTAGGTGCAGTCAAGAGAATTCTCAAGTATCTAAAAGAGACTCTGGGAGTAGGGATATGGTATTCCAAGGAAGGAAGCTTCAAAGTCATATCCTACTCAGATTCTGATTATGCTGGTTGCAAGATTGATAGAAAAAGCACCTCAGGAACCTGTCAGTTAATGGGAAATAGACTGATTTCCTGGTTTAGCAAGAAACAGAATTCTATATCAACTTCTACTGCTGAAGCTGAATACATTGCAGCTGGAAGTTGCTGTGCACAAGTACTATGGCTAAGACAACAATTAAGGGATTATGGAATTGAAGAAAAGGAAATTCCAATTATGTGTGACAACACAAGTGCAATTGCAATCACAGAAAACCCTGTTTTGCACTCAAGAACCAAGCACATTGATGTGAGACATCATTTTATAAGAGATCATGTTGAAAAGAAAGATGTGGTGGTCCTATACATCCCTACTGAAGATCAACTTGCTGATATCTTTACTAAACCTCTTGATAGTGAAAGGTTTGCTAAACTAAGGACTGAACTTGGAATTATAAAAGTTGACTGATAATCAGCAATGTACTGGAATTTACCAAGGGGATTAGTCTTTGCTATGTTGGGTGAGCTCACTTAGCAGATTAGTCATTGGTATCAACAATTCCATGTACTTATGTTTGGACAATTGAGCAAATGAGGTTGCCAAGGGGATTGATCTTTGTCATGTTGGGTGAGCTCACTTGACAGATCAGTCATTGGTATTAAACTTCATCTTGTATTATCAATTGAACAAAAACAAGAAGAAAATAGGGATCAGCAGAGTACCTTTGTCAGCAGGCTGCTGAAGCCTATTTATCAGCAGACTGTTGAGCCCACCCTGCTGAGGATTACCCTGCTGTATGGAATGTTACTTAGTCAAAGTTATTAAAGTCAAAAAGCAGTTTGGCGGGATATTTATTTTATCCTTTATAACCGCAATTAACATGATCTAACGGTTATCAGACGTTATGGAACACGTGTCAAGCCAGCATTTCTTCATATTAATCATGGTTGACATGGATGTACGTGCTCTGACAGTTACAACCACTCACTGTCTATATACTCAGGCATCACACAGCAGAATCATCACTTGCAAATCTGCTTTATCATTACGATTTTTACACTGTGTGAACACAGATTTGAGAATCAATCTACTTCATCTAATTCTTCTCTTACCAATGGAGGAAAAGGTTGATGTCCAAATTGAATCAAGCCAAAGTGTTAGAGGTTTTGTTGAAGATGCAAACATAACTGAACTAGCCATTAACATTGGTCGAAGAATAAGGAGGTATGCTGGTCTGGAGAATGTGTTGAATATAAGACTGGAAACAATTTCTTATACAAATGTTGTCAGTTTCTGGAGAAATATTCAGATAAAGGAGGGAACTGAAGCATTTAAAACTGCTGTAAATGGGCAAGAAATCGAAGTTTCCCCCAGTCTGCTGATGGAAGTTTTTGGATTTGTTGAAGTGGTGGATGGCTCAGTCAATCCTGAAGAAATGGGATTGGACAAAATGGCATTTGTTGATCAGATTAAAACAAATACAGCCACCAAATCCATTCCAGGCATCAACTGCAAACTTATTGGAAGTGAATACAGTTTGCTGAGCAAACTTATTGCTAAAAACATACTTGGACTTGTTGGAAGTATGGATACTCTATCAGGACCCAAGATAGAGTTGATGATTATCATCTGCAGGAGCATGAAGTTTGATTGGGCTAGATACGTCATCCACTATATGAAGAAGGTTTCCAAGGAGGAAAAAGAGGGAAAGAGGAAGTCCAAGGCGCTGCCCTTAGGATTGATGGTTCAGACCCTGCTGAATCATCTTGAAATCCCTGATGTAGCATCTGAAAAGATCAATCAGTCTAGATACAAGAAGGAAATTGATTATGCTATTCCTGGTCTAGATGATGATGAAGAGGTTGCTGGTGAGGCTGCTGATGATGATAATGATGGAGATGATGGTGATGCTGGTGGTGAGCAGGTCAAGCAATCTAAAAAGATAAGTATTAAACCTGCTGCACCCAAGAAAGCTGCTGAGAAAAGAAAGGGTGGAGCTACAAAGAAAATAACTGAGGTATTAAAGCCTTTAAAGAAACCAAGGAAACAAACAGCACAGACTGCTGAGTCTGCTGAGGGTCAAGTGGAGGTTACTGACCCTGCTGTAGCTGCAAGGAAAACTGTTGTTGAAATATTGAGGGAACAACAGAAGGAAGCCAGTAGAAAAAGGAAGTCTACTGTGACTGAAAAGGATGATGAACCCATTTCCAAGAGGAGAAAAGAAATTGTCCATAACAGAAACATGGAAAAGGGAAAGAACTCAAAAACTTGGAGGCTCAAAGAATCCAAGAGGAAGTACCAGTAGAAGAGGAAGAAGAGGCTGTTGAGGCTGAGCCCTTGACCATAATCAGGCCTGTGGAGATTACTGACTCCTCACCTGAAGTGGTAGTCAAGTCTACTGATGCTGGACAGGTTGTTGTTGAGCAATCTGTTGAAGATATACAGCAGTCTACTGACCCTGAGCCTGCTGTAGTATCTACTGAAGAATCACAGCAAACCACTGAACCTAAACCTGCTGTGGTAATTGAAGACTTGGTTGAAGACCCTACAAGTGTAGCAAGAACTCAGAGGGAAGAGCAGTCTGCTGTTGACCCTGCTGATGAGCATGTAAGTCAGGGGGAACCAAGTGTGCTACAGATGGAAGTAGTAGGTACAAATGTACAACCTTAGCAACCTGCTGACTTTAGAACATCTGTTGAAGAAACCATGAACTTGCTTGTGGAAGCTTTTGGAGGTCAGCTAGCTGCCGAACCTGCCATTAGAAAGCCATCTATGCCATATGAGAAGGCATCCAAAAAGGGCAAAGTAGATCCCAACTTCAAAAAGGTGCAAAACTACTTTCAGTGGAAGTTTGGATTCTACAAGAGACAGAAACCAGCTGCTGATCCAATGAGTGGATTTGAAGAATAGGCTTTTGAGCAGCTAGGTGTGGACAGCCTGATGGATTTAATAGACACTAGCTTGCTGCAATCCAGGCTGATGGATCTTTTGGATGAAGGAAAGAAAAGTGGAGCTATTATGTTCAGAGATCCAAAGTTCACACCAGATAGTGATTCATCAGACTCTGATGATGATACCCCTATGTTTCCTGGGGAGACCAGTGGAGTGGCTAGAGAAACAACAACTGAAGCCACCGGTCAAGAAGCTACTGATATTATAGAAGCAGAACCCACTGAGACTGGTAAGTCTGCTGAGGGCCAGCAGACTGGAGAGATGGATGAGGAACTACAGGATCTCACCATGGATGATCTGGAGGCATTGATCAATGAAGGTATCACTTTGAGTGCTGGTAGGCTGGCTGATGAATCTTCTACATTCCATGTTGTAGATCCTACTGCACAAACTGAAGCTGAACAGAGTGAGGATTTGGATGGAGAAAAGGCTACTGATTTCGATGAACCTAGTGCCAGCTCAGAAGAGTCCATTGAAAATCAAGATGGATTTCACCTTGAGGGTATTCTTACCAAAACTGCCATCATCCTGCATAAGATTGGTCATGCAGAAGGATTCCAAGTGGATACTGACACTATATTCAATCCACAGGGAGTTGAAGAGGAGGTACAGGTGGCTGGAGTACAAACAGCACCTGCACAAAGGTTGGAACAGGAGGTACAGGCTGCTGAGTCTCAAACAGCACCTGGACAAAGGTTGGAACCTGATTTGGGTTTGGAGGAAACCCCTGTTGTTGATGAGGCTGCTGTAGTGGAGCCTACTGGAGGCAAGACCACTGAAGGGAAAGATAGTCAGCAGACTGCTGTTAATGAAGATGAGCAGCTGCTGGACTTTGACTTCAGTGATGAGGAGTTTCAGATGCCTGAAGAAGAAAATATTGGTGATGACCCCCCTCAGGCATTTGTACCTGTTTTTGAGGAACCTGCCATTGATCTAATCCTGGATGAATATGAAGGACCTAACCCTGCTGGACTGGATAGGAGTTGGGCAATGGTATTAAGCAATCAGAGGCCACATTACAATGTGGAGGAGCCTGCTGATGAAGCCACTGGTGGAAGAATGACCAGTGAAGTGCCAGTTGAAGTGTTAAATGAGTTGAGGACTGTAAGGCATGATATGCAACAGTTAAGGACACAACTGGACAGACAGGAAGAAAGATTTGAAGAACTGATGAAGATGGTAAATGAAAACAGACAATCTACTGCCACAGTTGCTTCAAACTTCACATCTACTCAAAATGCTGTGAATGATCTGATATTAGATGTGAGGGGCATCAATGTTGGAAATACTGCAAAAGATAAATTTCTGAAAGACCAACTTATTTCCATCCATCAGAAACTTGACAACCTTGCTGCTACAACTGAACCTACTGAGCCTGCTGCTGCACAACAACATGCTATGCCTGATCCCAAACTTACTGAAAGGATCAACTTACTGGAGGAGACCTTGCAATCAAGGATTACTTCAATTGATACAAGAACTGGAGCTATAGAAAATCAATTGAACAGAGTGGTCATCTCACAGGAGGGTATTCATGGCCTCATTCCCGTTTTGTTGATGATGTCACTAAGGGGGAAGAGGGCCAATCAGCTGCAACAAAGGAGGCTGCAAGACTCTTTGCAAAGAAAAGATGGGAGGATGAGCTTAATGCTCTCAGGCAACCTGCACCTGGCAGAGTTCAACTTACTGATGATCTCCTTAGACAATACAAGAAAGAATACTTCAACAGAAGGAGACCTTATCAGGACATGGGATATCTTGAAGGCCTAAACTCTTTCTTGGCATTGAGATTTTGGGAAGCAAGAGTCAGAGCCTTAAGGGCAACTTACAGAGGAGGCAGAGGTGGAAGAAGTGGCAGAGGTGATAGGATCTTACCTATCACAAAAGCAAAAAGACTTACTTGATGAATTCAAGGAACTGTAAATGAAGTCTGGATTCAGAGTGAATGACATCAATCTTATCCTGCCTGAAGCATGGAACTGGTGGAAGCAAGTTAATCCCTACATTGATTTCACTTTGATTGAAAATGAGTGGATGAGGGATATGATAGAATAAATCAGAGCCTATCAAGAGCAAGCTGAGAAGGCTAGACAAGAAAGAGAAAAGAGGCAATAGATCAGCATACTTACATTACTTTATCTTTGATGTATCTAGTTTGTAATAGCTTTGAACAAATGATTTTAATGAAAGATGAATACTTGTTCTATTTTTTTGTCTTAATCTTTTTGCTTTGCTGATTAGGTGAGGGTATTGGTATCATCACCAAAAAGGGGGAAATTGTTGGACTTATTTCTTAGTTTTGATGATGAGTGCCATACTAGCTGTTATAGTGCAAAAGCAAAAAGATGTCTAGATCAAATGTATAGGTTTATTAGAGTTTGATTCATAAATAGGTTTGATCAAACAAGCACTGTAAAGGGCTGCTGGTTGATATCAGCAGACTGGTCTAGGTCAGTAGGGTAGATACGTCAGTAGACTAGTCAGGATCCTGCTGAAGACTGAAGACTGAAGGCTGAAGGTTCAAACTCAGTAAATGAAGGCTATGGGATCAAACTTAGTATTTAAAGTGAAGGATATGGAATCAAAATTTAGGCAAGTCTGTGATGACCTAAACTGATTACATATACCTTGTGTAGAAGGTCTAAGTTCCATAAGTTGGAAGATGTTTGGAACTTGGTTATAATTAAAAGGATGTAATCTAACTTCACAAATAAAAGTTAGATAAAAGAAATCAGCTGCATTATATTTTATACATAGAAATATGATGGTCAGCAGACTGATTGGTACTTCAGCAGACTGTTGAACCTGCTGATATATACCTCGATTAATTCAAGATTATTTTGGAAGATTACATGGATAAGGACAGCCAACTACCTTTGATTTGATCAAACAAATCAGTGGTTAGGATTAAAAGAACGTTGGGATGATTCAGGACTTTATCCAATAGACACAAGTCAAAGGGTGGACAGACTGCACTATCAAAAAGGAATTCTAATAGTGTCAGTCCTATGAATAGTGACAGAATGCAAAACAGATGGGACAAAAACAAGGAACGGTTACATTTGAATTTCAAATACAAGTCACATGCATTCTTGCCTATAAATAGAAGACTCTCAACTCAGAAACAGATGATGAAAATTAACAAACTTTTAAGTGATAATACTGAGCTGAAAAACACCCTGCTGAACTTACTGAGCATAAGGCTGCTGATCTAGTGAATTTCTAAGAGTGCATTCTGTATTCAAGCTACATCAAGATTACACACTTGAAGACTGCAAGCTGCTGATTATATCATCCTAATCAAGCTGCTGCAACTGAATCATTTACTTGATTCAATCTTTATATTATAAAGAACCTACTGAAGACAGTGAAGCATCTGTTGGGTGTGAAAGACTGTTGTTTGTGGTGGAGCTGGTGAAGAGGCAATCCTACCCTTCAAGGACCAGTGGAAGACTCAGGAGCAGCAATCCTACATGTTCCCAGTTTTCAGTTTGTGAAGCCATAGTTATTGGTGAATGACAAACAACCTAGGAATCTTTGTGTTCGGTATTTTCTACAATCAATGAGACAGACAAGTTTTAATATTTATAAATACCGGAACACCCCAAGTGCAAGGCTCGTTGTAGTGGGTGTTACCGGGTCGTCCAAGGGACTCGTGTGAAATTGAATAAAGTATAGCTACCAGATTGGGAAATGTCACGAGATTAAATAAAAACTAGATTAAACTAATTATAAGATAGAAAAACAAGATCAAAAACAAAAGCAGACAGGACTGAACGGGCGTTGAGAAATCAAACGGGCGTTCAGTGGGAAAAACAAGTCTGAACGGACGTTCAAGAAGTAAACGTGCGTTCAGGGTGAACAGACAGCAACAGCATGTAGAAAAGCATGGAATAACAGAAAAATTAACTCTAAAAGGCAATTTAAGATTGCACAGATCAATTACAATGATTGAAAAGCAAGAAGATAAGTTCTAAAACAGATTATAAACGAGACGGCAAGGCAACGGGATCCACATACAACAATCATTCACCAAATCAAGTTATGAGTTCAAATCTATGTTCATGGCATAATCTTCATCCTAATTCGATTAAATTTCATTAACCTGAATCAAAAGGTTCTCATTTCCTCTATCAAGCAAACAAGATGAACATTCAACACAAGATCAAAGATTTGTATCCAAATCTAACACCCAATCAATAATAAAAGATCTCTCAAATTACTATTGAAGGCATCCATGGAAGAGGTCTAACTTGATTCATATTTTCATACAAAATCAAATACAAAGTAGTTTCTAATGATGATTACATCAATCAAAAACATTTAATTATCTAAATCAAGATCCAAAGATGAATAAACATAAGTCTAAAAACTCATAAAAGATAGAGCAGAAAAGTCCCTGATTCGGTGATGTTGTGCAGCTTCAATCCGTTGTCCCACCGTGAGAAATCTAGCCTTGAATCATAGCTTGAATACAAGGAGATTTGATGATGAAATATTGCATCTTCTCCTTGATGTTTTTCGGCTGAAAAGAGTTTTTTTTTTTCTCTGAAAATCTGATTGGAAAGTGATTCAATGATCCCTTGCGGTTGAAAGCTGCAGTATTTATAGAGTTCTGAGTTTGAACATTGGTTCCACTCCTGGAACGCTAGTTCCATGTCCGAACGCCAGTTCCATGCTTTGGAACGCCAGTTCCATGCTGTTCCTGAGCTGAACGGATTTGATCTTATCCAATGTCTCTAACAACCCATCCTTATCCTTTGGCAACAAACCTTATCTCTTGGATATTCTAGATGATTCATGACTTGATCTCCTTGATCTTATCCCTTGCCACTTGTCCACTCCAATCTTTAACACTTATAAGCTCCTAATTAATCATCAAATAATACCAAAGTGTAATATAATTCTAAATAACAATAAATCATCAATTAAATCACATAATTAGCTCAGATTACACTTTTAATAATTTTAACCCCAATATTTAGATTCAAGCCTTAAACATGTAATTTTCTATAAAAATTACTAAAATACGAAAGATATTGTTCCGGAATAAAGTGATAAAAACCATAAATTTCACCGAGAACAACTCCCCCACACTTAGACTTTTGTTCGTCCCGAACAAAACAATCAAAACTGGGCTTACTTTACATGCAACCACATAGATTTCCAACTCACGTAACTAGAGATACGACAATTTTAGCAAGTAATACCAAATATCGAGATAGTATTGGTGTGTGTGGTAAGCCCTTTTTCGATTTCCACAATCCTCTCAACAAGTATCCTTCCAAACAACTCTAATAACTATCCTAGGTGTGGCGGTTTCAGTTCCACCCAAAGCATTCCTGTGCACTTATTAGGATACTCCCTAAACCATATCTCTTAGTTTATACTAGGATAAGGTATACGATAACTAAGTCTTGACTTTAATTAGCAACAATATTTTTTAAAAATTTTTATTATTATTATTATTATTTTTTTTTGTAAACATCGAATGAGCTATTGCCCGTCATAGCAGAATAGGACATTTTGAGATAATCCCCTACCTACTCAAATCATAGAGCAGCTTTTTCCGATTGTCGTGAGCTTTTGGTCATCATAGTGGTTTAGGACATTTCGAGATAATGCCCTATCTCACTCCAATCATCGACCAACTTCCGACACACCCATTTTCATTATTAACATTACTTATACGAGATTTCTGGCTGGCAGGGTTAAATGTTGAATGCAATTTAAATCCCCGAGCATAACACCTCAAGTAATGATTTATTCAGTTTAATAAATTCAAGACTATAGTTACGCTTTACTTATCTCATTCAAACTTCAAGATATTCACAGTGCAAGATCACAACTTCGGTGTCATATCACTACTACTATTGAGAACAAGTCTCCCTAAGGTGAATTACTAGAAAAGTGGAGGGATACATGTCAAAATTCTTGTTTCATCTCAAAGGATTTGTGAACAAAATATACTATCTCAAGTCAGTAAAAACATGCTAAAATCATCTCACCGAGTCACATACTATCATTGTTAGGAAACTACAACTAGCAAGCCATTAGTTTCAATCATATGCTCAAAATCACAATCATCTAAGTGTGAAAATTTTAAAATTTCTCCATTTTACCAAGAACCACACATTTATTCAAATTCCCGCATAAAATAGCATGCTTTAGCACCCCCCCACACTTAAATCACATTATGTCCTCAGAATGTGCAATTACAGGAACAGAAAACTTAGCTGGTTGTCGAGCCAAGAGCTAGCAGAAGTCAGGCACATGCATAGAAGAACCACTGCAACTCGTATAAGGGATAGACAGCACAAGACATATCTGCACACTTGACATAACACACAAAATCTCGGGGGTACAAGGGAATATGAGTAAACATGCCTGTAAGGCAGTCAGTAATCACAAGAAGACACGGGGGAAACAACACTCACGTCACCCAGGGTAAAATTTCTAATAAAACAAAAGTACCTAAAAAGATATCTAGGATGCCTCCTAGTAGCGCTCGTTTAATGTCATTAGCTTGACAGAGTAATCCAAGTCAACCTGGATCAGGCCACTTGGGTATGAGGCTAACCACTTCTGTGACAGAATCAGAATTACTAGGACGGAAATGGTTTTCGCCACAACAACAAGTCAAGTGCGCAACAAGATCATGAAATTTTTCTCTCCAGACGACACTGACTCTTTTCTTCTTGTTCTTGTTTCTTATACTCGGCTGAGGTATGCTAACAAGCTCAGGAGTATTTACAGAAGGATCTTCAAAGAAAGGGGTAATAATGTCATCATCCACTCCAAAGAAGTCGGATGGAATCTCTTCACAAATGAACGACTCAACCGTTTCATTCCTCTTTTGAAAGTATAGTACTTCAGGCTTTTCCTTTGGTTGCCCAAAGTACTTCTTAATCCTGTGACCATTGACTTTGAACGGTTGATCGCCGTACCCTTTCAACGTAATGGCTCCACCAGGATGAACATCAAGAATCTCAAAGGGGCCGGACCATCTGGATTTAAGCTTACCAGCAAAAAGATGGAGCCTGGTGTTATACAGCAAAGCCATGTCTCCCACTTTGAATTCCCGATCTTTAATCTTAGCATCGTGGAGTGCCTTCGTTCTTTCCTTACTGATTCGTGAATTCTCGTAGGCACGGAGTCTGAACTCATCGAGCTCGTTCAATTGCAATAATCTCTTTTCTCCACAAAGCTGGCTATCGAAATTCAAGAATTTAATAGCCCAGGAAGCTCTGTGCTCAAGCTCGACTGGTAAATGACAAGCTTTGCCATAAACCATTTGGAAGGGTGACGTACCCATAGGGGTCTTAAATGCAGTGCGATAAGCCCAAAGTGCGTCATCCAACTTCAGACTCGAGTTGGATCTATTAGAATTCACAGTTTTCTCCAAAATCCGCTTAAGGCTTTGGTTGCTCACTTCGACTTGACCACTGGTCTGGGGGTGGTATGGTGTACCGATTCGATGTTTGACACCATACTTCTCAAGAATTTTATCCAGTGGTGCATTGCAAAAGTGCGAACCTTCATCACCGATCAGAGCTCTAGGACAGCCAAACCTGGTAAAGATATTCTTTTGCAAGAATTTCTTCACAACTTTATGATCATTGGTTGGGGTGGCTATGGCCTCTACCCACTTGGAAACGTAGTCTACACAGACTAGAATATATTTATTAGAGCATGATGATGGGAAAGGTCCCATGAAATCAATGCCCCAAACGTCAAAGACTTCGCATTCCTGAATGGGCTTTAGTGGCATCTCCATCCTATTGCTCAACCTACCAACTCTTTGACATCTATCACAACCTTTGCAAAAGGCTTCAGCATCCTTGAAAAGAGTCGGCCAGTAGAAACCAGCTTGAAGGATTTTTGCAACAGTCTTGGGTGCTCCGTAGTGTCCACCAGTGGGACCATTATGACATTGCTCAAGAATATCCAGCTGTTCATGTTCCGGAACGCACCTCCGAAGCAACCCGTCCTTGCAGACTTTAAAAAGATAGGGATCCTCCCACACGAGATATTTCAAGTCGCTAAAGAACTCTTTTTCTCCTGATACATCATTTCCTCTAAATGCCCACAACTTAAGTAGTTGACGAAATCAGCATACCACGGCCTTTCAGTATCAAGCCTCATTAATTGCTCGGTCGGAAAATCAATGCCTATGTCTTTGGAAATTTCGCCACCCTCATTCACCAAGCGAGAGAGATGATCGGCTACCACATTATCACTACCCTTTTTATCTTTGATCTCAAGGTCAAACTCTTGCAGAATCAGAATCCACCGGAGTAACCTTGGTTTAGCATCAGCTTTATTCATAAGGTAGCGTAAGGCTGCATGGTCAGTCCAAACCACAACTTGAGACCCTAGAAGATAGCTCCTGAATTTATCGATAGCAAAAACGACTGCCAAGAATTCCTTCTCGGTAGTTGCATAATTGCATTGAGCTGGGTTCAGGGTGCGGCTCACGTAGTAAATGGGCCTGAACTTCTTATCAATCCTTTGTCCTAAAACTGCTCCTACCGCATAGTTAGAAGCATCACACATTAATTCAAAGGGTTGAGTCCAATCAGGTGCGATTAAGATAGGGGCACCGATAAGTTTATCCTTCAAGCAACTGAAAGCTTCCTTGCAATTCTGATCAAACAAGAACTCAACATCGTCCTTTAGAAGATTGGATAAGGGCTTGGCTATTGTGGAAAAGTCCTTAATAAATCGCCTGTAGAAGCCAACATGACCAAGAAAACCGCGTACCTCCTTGACAGTTTTGGGGTACGACATTTTTTCAATGGCTTCTACCTTAGCCTTATCAACTTGAATACCAGTACCGGACACCTTGTGTCCTAGGACGATTCCTTCTTCAACTAGAAAATGGCACTTTTCCCAGTTAAGCACTAAGTTCTTTTCAACGCACCGTTGAAGTACCATATCTAGATTCCTCAAGATCTCATCAAAGCTGTCGCCATAGACTGAGAAGTCATCCATGAAGACTTCCATACAACTCTCCACGAGTCCATCAAAAATGGCAAGCATACACCTTTGAAAAGTTGCAGGTGCATTGCATAAGCCGAAAGGCATTCTGCGGAACGCAAAAGTACCAGATGGACATGTAAAAGTTGTCTTCTCTTGGTCATTAGGATCGATGGCTATCTGGAAGTAACCAGAATATCCATCAAGGAAACAATAATATTTATGACCACTCAGTCTCTCAAGAAGTTGGTCAATGAAGGGTAAAGGGAAATGGTCTTTAGCAGTGACTTCGTTTAATCTCCGATAGTCAATGCAAACTCTGTAGCCAGTTACCAGACGTAAAGCTACTTCTTCTCCTTTATCGTTCTTCTCCACCGTTATACCTCGCTTCTTTGGCACAACTTGAGTAGGGCTAACCCACTCACTATCGGCGATGGCATAGATAATGCCCATGTCCAGCCATTTGATGATCTCTTTCTTGACAACCTCCTGCATATGCGGATTCAGCCTTCGCTGAGGTTGTCTAACTTTCTTAGCTCCATCCTCCGTTCGGATTTTATGCATGCAAACATCAGGGCTGATTCCTCGGATATCGCCCACTTGCCACCCGAACGCGAGGATGTTTTTCTCAAGCACTTTTATTAATTCCGCTTCTTGCTCAGGCTCAAGTTTAGATGAGATGATTAGGGGCAGTTTATCATCCTTAAGGAAGATGTACTTAAGGTGTTTAGGCAGAGGCTTAAGCTCTAAGTCAACAGGTGGTTGCTCAATACTAGACTTCAACGGTCCACCATTTTCCTTATGAGCTTGAAGGGGTTGACTAAAGAAAACCTCATCTTCCCGAGGTATAACCCCAGAAAGGTACTGGATAACATCATCCATGGGGATTCTTCTTTCAACACCTGCTTTCTCTTTCTCATGTTTAAGCATCTTCCTTAACTCTTCGTCTTCTAGCTCTTCTGCTAGCTGCTCCCAGTCATCAACTTCCCAATGGGTGGCTTCTCTCCAGAAGTCAACTTCGTCCCAACTACCCATTAGGACTTCTTCTTCTTCAGGGATAAAATCTGCCTGATGCAACTCTTTTAAACCATCCTCGTCCATCATAGGGGGGGTCCAAGTCCTTGGTTCAATGACAGGTTCAGGCTGAGCAAGTTGTGCAGACAACTCTACTGTGACTACGTCCCGCAATGAACCAGATAATGGCCCGCAGTCATCTATCTCAGTATGGTTTATAGCATCCAAGGCACCTATCTCCATAATCTCATCTGCCGAAAAGTAGGCATCGCCATCGAACAACGCTTCGATGAATGAAACTTCTTCCACATGGGGTCCCTCAACACCCTTTCCTTTTGTAAAGGTGATGGAAGTATCATCGAATCTCAGCGTAACCTGACCTTTGGAAAAATCAAGAAGGGCGGCAGAGGTATCTAGAAAGGTTCGTCCTAGAATTAAGGGCGCATCCTTGTCAGATGGGTAATCCAAGATGACCCAGTCAATCGGAAAAACTAAGTGCTTGGTATAAACAAGGACGTTGTTAATACAACCAACCGCTCTTCGACTGGATTTATCAACCAATTGAAGAGTAATAGGGCGCTCCCTTATTCTTTTATCTAAGCCTAGCTCAATACAAACGTTCAATGGCATCACGTTCACAGAGGCCCCTGAGTCACATAGAACATTGTGGAATGTTCGTCCTTCAATCTGACACGAGATTGAAAGTCGTCCAGGATCACCTCGCTTAGTTGCAACTCTCGGTGCAGCCATTGAGCATTCTTCTTTTAGCACTTCCTCTGCCATTCCTTTGAGCTTTTTCTTGCTCCCGCAGGCTTCTTTGAGATACTTAGAGCATTTGGGCATCTCACTCAATACCTCAGCCAGAGGCATAGTCACTTTCGTGTCTCTAAGTATCTTTCTTATCCCATCATACTGTTTGTCGGAACTAGGGATGTTTCCTTTTTTCTTTGGTGGATAAGGAAGATTGGTAGAAGTGCCTTTGTGCAAGGCTTGATTCTTGATAGCTTCATCTTCCTTGTCCTTCCATCTGACAAACTTTTCTTTTTTCTTTGTCAGGGGTTCAGCCACCTGACTCTTATCCACATCTTTTTCAGAATCATTTCCGTCCTCCGAAGAAACGTCTTCATCCCCCTCACTATCACTCTTTTCGGAGTTAGAATACCGATTACCCCCTCCTGAACTTATGGCGTCAGGAGGGGCTACTCGTTTCCCTGGTTCTGTCTGGATACGGCTTGCTTACCACTACGCAAAGTCACTTCATTCAACTCCTCCTTCTGGTGGTCTCCATACTTCCACTGAGGTGTGATGTCGGTGCAAGCATTGACGTCAGTTTTAGGGTTCCTCTCGGTATATGATGGAAGTTTACCTTGAGGTCTACCTGCTTGTTGATCAGGATCTGACCAATCTGTCTCTCCATAGTCTTTTGGCTAGTGGCTAGGGTTTTTACCATGTCCACTAACTCATCAAATTTCTTCTGAGAGACATACGCGGGCTGTTGATTTTGCGTTTGAGCCCAGCTACCTTGAGGTTTTTGGAAGTTAGAGTTGAAGTTTTGAGTAGGATTATTGCGCGGATATCCAGAAAAGTTGTGGTTTTGGTTGAAGTTAGAGGCACCAGAATTCTGATTAAAGTTTCTATAGGGTTGATTCTGATTGTCCATTAGATGCACTTCTTCCATCATTCCATCACCGGCTTGCACTCCACGGAAATTCATATCCGCTTGTCCTCCTTGCCGCTTCATCTGTAGGTTGGCTAATTGTTGATTTAGCGTCTCCACTTGAGCAATTAGCATCTGGTCTGAATTGCTTGCAGCTGGTCTCTTATCCTCATGAACATTGGTCTTTCGTGTAGTTGACCACATGTTGTTTCTCGCTATCGTCTCAGCTACCCGATAAGCAACATCATCACCTCCTCCAAGGAAAGATCCATGAGCAGTAGAATCGAGGTAGTCTCTGTTAGATTGAGAGACACCTTGATAGAAAAGTTCTAAGAGCTCATGTCTATTGTAACCATGATTAGGGCATTTCCTCATCATCAGATTTAATCTTTCCTATGCTTTCCCTACACTTTCGTCCTTCTGTTGCTCAAAAGTAGCTATATCACGTTTAAGGTCCATGATTTTTCCAGGGGAAACGAATTTTAGAGCAAAGGCTCTCTTGACATCAGCCCAGGTGTGAAGAGAATGATGGGGCAGAGACTTAAACCAGCGATTTGCTTCGCCTTTTAGAGCAAAGGGAAACAATTTCAGCTTAATAATCTCAGAATTCACACCGGGGTAATGGCCTGCTTCACAGATTTGAACGAATGTAGACAAGAAGTCATGGGGATCTTCATGAGCAGTGCCATGGAATGAACTGTTTTGCACAAGTCCAACAACTCCATTCTTTAAATCAAAGTTCACTCCTCCCATTTCTGGAGGTCGGATTGGTCTATGCCCCTCCAAAAAGTCTTGGTCAAGATATGGAGCATAGGGATCTCCAGGATTCTGTTGGTTGTGAAGCTGGTGAAATTGTTGGTTCATCCCAGCTTGCTGATTTTGAAGTGCCTGGATTTGCTGAAGAAGCATATTCAGTTGAGCTTGAGGATCCGGATTTGGAATTTGGGCTGGAGGATTTTGATTTGGATTCTGAACTTGGTCAGCCATGATGTTTGGATTGGGAAACAGCCTTCTTCTTAGGATGGATTGTTCAGGTTCGGGGTCAAAGAGGAGAGGTCCCTTCTTGCTTCTGGTTTGCATAAACCAGGGGAACAAACAGAAAAGATTCAGATTCAGCTTGGACGGGCGTTTGAAATGCTAGACGCCCGTTCAGAAGCTGAGACACGAGACATAATCAGAGAAATCAGCAAGAAAAATAAACAAACGTCCTAATTTGCTAAGGCAACCTAAGGTAAATGCAAAAGTCTAACCTAGAAAGCAAAAACTAAAAACTAAAAATAAGAAGGAAACGTACCAATTCAGCAACTGTACTTATTTAAAATCCAACAACGCTACCGAGTCCCTGGCAATGGCGCCAAAAACTTGTTCGGTATTTTCTACAATCAATGAGACAGACAAGTTTTAATATTTATAAATACCGGAACACCCCAAGTGCAAGGCTCGTTGTAGTGGGTGTTACCGGGTCGTCCAAGGGACTCGTGTGAAATTGAATAAAGTATAGCTACCAGATTGGGAAATGTCACGAGATTAAATAAAAACTAGATTAAACTAATTATAAGATAGAAAAACAAGATCAAAAACAAAAGCAGACAGGACTGAACGGGCGTTGAGAAATCAAACGGGCGTTCAGTGGGAAAAACAAGTCTGAACGGACGTTCAAGAAGTAAACGTGCGTTCAGGGTGAACAGACAGCAACATCATGTAGAAAAGCATGGAATAACAGAAAAATTAACTCTAAAAGGCAATTTAAGATTGCACAGATCAATTACAATGATTGAAAAGCAAGAAGATAAGTTCTAAAACAGATTATAAACGAGACGGCAAGGCAACGGGATCCACATACAACAATCATTCACCAAATCAAGTTATGAGTTCAAATCTATGTTCATGGCATAATCTTCATCCTAATTCGATTAAATTTCATTAACCTGAATCAAAAGGTTCTCATTTCCTCTATCAAGCAAACAAGATGAACATTCAACACAAGATCAAAGATTTGTATCCAAATCTAACACCCAATCCATAATAAAAGATCTCTCAAATTACTATTGAAGGCATCCATGGAAGAGGTCTAACTTGATTCATATTTTCATACAAAATCAAATACAAAGTAGTTTCTAATGATGATTACATCAATCAAAAACATTTAATTATCTAAATCAAGATCCAAAGATGAATAAACATAAGTCTAAAAACTCATAAAAGATAGAGCAGAAAAGTCCCTGATTCGGTGATGTTGTGCAGCTTCAATCCGTTGTCCCACCGTGAGAAATCTAGCCTTGAATCATAGCTTGAATACAAGGAGATTTGATGATGAAAGATTGCATCTTCTCCTTGATGTTTTTCGGCTGAAAAGAGTTTTTTTTTTTTTTTTTTCTCTGAAAATCTGATTGGAAAGTGATTCAATGATCCCTTGCGGTTGAAAGCTGCTGTATTTATAGAGTTCTGAGTTTGAACACTGGTTCCACTCCTGGAACGCTAGTTCCATGTCTGGAACGCCAGTTCCATGCTTTGGAACGCCAGTTCCATGCTGTTCCTGAGCTGAACGGATTTGATCTTATCCAATGTCTCTAACAACCCATCCTTATCCTTTGGCAACAAACCTTATCTCTTGGATATTCTAGATGATTCATGACTTGATCTCCTTGATCTTATCCCTTGCCACTTGTCCACTCCAATCTTTAACACTTATAAGCTCCTAATTAATCATCAAATAATACCAAAGTGTAATATAATTCTAAATAACAATAAATCATCAATTAAATCACATAATTAGCTCAGATTACACTTTTAATAATTTTAACCCCAATATTTAGATTCAAGCCTTAAACATGTAATTTTCTATAAAAATTACTAAAATACGAAAGATATTGTTCCGGAATAAAGTGATAAAAACCATAAATTTCACCGAGAACACTTTGTAACAGCTACATCAAAGATCTCTAGTGAATTTCCTCCAACATTACAGGAGAAGAGTGGACTGACAGGATTACATCACCTGGAACCACTATAATAATCTGCCTATTTACTTTCAGCATTTATATTCTGCACTTAGTTTATTACACAAATCAACCTACTGAATCTAGCAACTGAAATCACACACTTGCACTACTGAGTATCTAATACTTAGTATCATATTTAACAACAAGTTTTAAGGCTTAATTTTGATACAATTCCGCTGCACAAATTCAGCAAACTGAACTGTCAGTAGACTACTGTCTATCAGCAGGCTACTGAAGTCTCAGCAGACTTCTGAAGTATCAGCAGGCTGCTGAAGTTGCAGAATTTGTTAACTCCAAAGTTTTAAGTGTTAAGTTTATTCACCCCCCCTCTAAACTTAACCAAAGCCTTTTCAAGGGACCAACACCATGCATAGTGCCCTTGAATACGGATGTAACCAAGATAAGTTAAACTAGAAACCAATAGTCATGACATGTTGATGAGCATGAAGTGAACCCTAGAGTTGTATCGGTCACATAAAGACAACTTAATTAATAATATGAATCTTTTATTGTAAGACTCAATTATTCTTTAGCTTCTCCCTCTTATCTAAGTACGTTGTACTTACCTACATTGCATTTAGTTGTATGCTTTATGGGGTGAGAAGATGAACATGTTGATGACGAGCTTGCTGAGGATGATGTTTGATGTTGTTGATGCCATGACGATGCTTTCGCTTTCTTTTACTTTTAAAAGTTGTACTAGATATGTTGTACTTTTATTTCCAGACTTTTGTAAGACAAGTGTTGTACTTTTCTTTTGACATCGTATGTTGTAAGTTTTGTTCGTTTCGTTGTTGTGAGATAAACCTTTCTATCTTTAGTATGTTGTAATCTATTCGTAATCGCTTTTATGATGATTGCTGAGTCTTTTTATCTTCCGTTTGCTAAACTCGATACGATGTAGTAGAGGCTTACATATAATATTGAATTTATATAATATTATACGTGCCGAGCATTTCGTTTCCGGATAAGGACTTGGTATCCGGGAGCGGGGCGTTACAATTATAGATTAGGTCATGCAAACTTTAAATCTGTTCGGAAATTGATGAATTTGGATTTATTGCCAAAACTACAATTTGATGAAAATAAAAAATGTCATACATGTATTGAAGCAAAAATGACGAAGTTACCATTTCCAAGTGTTGAAAGATTTAATGAACATTTAGATTTAATGAACATGGACATACGTGATTTAAAGTTTGTACAAACCAGAGGCGGCAAAAAATACTTTGTAACTTTTATCGACGATAGCACAAAATATTGTTACGTGTATTTATTGCGTAGTAAAGATGAGGCCTTGGATGCTTTCAAGCATTATAAAAATGAATTTGAGAATCAACTTTGCAAATGAATTAAAGTAATTTGTAGTGATCGGGGTGGAGAATACGACGCACCTTTTGATGAAATTTGTTTGGAATCCGGAATAACTCATCAAACCTCTACGCCATATTCGCCACAATCGAATGGTGTTGCTGAATGAAAGAATAGAACACTTACAGAAATGATGAATGCTATGTTGATTAGTTCGGGTGTACCCCAGAACTTATGGGGGGAGGCGATCCTCTCGGCGAACTTCATTTTAAACCGGATACCATCCAAGAAAATGAAAGAGACACCTTATGAATTGTGGAAGGGTCACAAACCTAACTACAAAATTCTTAAAGTGTGGGGGTTCTTAGAAAAGGTAGAAATATTACGAGCTTTGAATTGTGTGAAATGTTACGTCTTTTTTACTTTATAACCATAGAATTTTGATGGTGAGGAAAATGGTAAAAATTTCATAAATTTTTCTTAGAATACGATATGAGGGGTGTGTATTGGGAGGTGGGCTTTGGTATAGATCAATGCTGGAATATCCATGAGTTTAGCAATGGTAAATTTGTAATTGATCTTTTTGGATGGGTGTATTTTAGGGCAATTAAACTATTGGGAATGTTTTGGAATTCAGGGGTTGTTAGCGCTTTTCAAGGTTGTGCTGAGAGGCTGTTGGGGCATTTTTCAAAGTGGCATCATGAGGCTATTGAGGCGTTTCCTTAATGTATCAATTCACCAGCTATTGAGGCGTTTCCTTAATGTATTAACGGCATGTCTGTTAAGATGCTTTAAAGTGTGCCCACTAGGGTCTTTGAGACGTTTTAAAAAGTCTGAATCTGAAGCTAAGAAGAAGTTTTAAAATGTCTCAAGTGAGTATTTAACCTATCGCGACATCGATAGTCGTGACACACAAAAACGCCACATCTATGTCAAAGCGCCTTCATAAATTACTTTTTGAGGCATTATTATGAGTCATTAAATCCTATTTTTCTTGTAGTGTATTGTGGTGATTACAAAATATATAGTGATCAGTATCTTGGCGAACAAGTAAATATAAAATAATTAAATACAAATAATAATAATTAATGATTTATTTCAAGCTATCCTCGACAATACTCTATTATTTACTGTAAGTAAAGATTATATATAATTTCCTTTACGTCTACAACATTCATCAAGATTCTGTAAATTTTTCTTTATATCTACCAGATTATGTAAAGTGGAAAATTTGAAGCATTTAATCTTGGATAGAGATTTTTTTAAACTTGAAAACGTGTCATCAAAAATTTAAAATAGAATATTCTTTAAAAGGATATGTGAGTGCTCTTATCTGCTCAAAAAATAGGAGTTGTAACCTTTTCCAAATCAACATATTCAAGTTTCACTCAAATTCAAATCAAAACAAACTCCTACTTATCTGTTGCTGATCAATTAGGTTTCTCTCAACTTCTTAAAAGTGAAGAAAATCATCTTCATATCTACTAATTTCATATTTCAGTGAGGTTGCAGAGGAATTTCATCGGTATGGCTTTGCTTCTTCCTTTTCTTTTCCCATTTTGATTTTGTAGCTCCATATGAATCATATAAATAACATCACGTCTCTTTCTTCTGTGGCTCATTCATTGAAGTTACATGAAGGTATATGTTGGTCCCTTGAAAAGGCTTTGGTTAAGTTTAGGGGGGGGGGGAGGGTGAATAAACTTAACACTTAAATTTTTTGAGTTTTACAAACTCAACAGGCTCAATAGTCTGCTGACTATTAAAGCTATTGAATTTGTGGCAAAGGAATATATTTAACTAAGCCTTGTTACTTGTTGTTTTAAATGTAATACTAACTATTGGATACTCAGTAGTGCAAGTGGTGTGATTCAGTAGCTAGTTTTAGTAGGTTGATGTGATGAGTATGCTGATAAAGTAAATTGCAGAATGTAAATGCAGTAAAGTAAAGTAGGCAAGATTTATAGTGGTTCCAGGTTGTGTAATCATGTCAGTCAACTATTCTCCTGTGATGTTGGAGAATTCACTAGAGATTCTTGAGGTTGCTGTTACAAAAATCCCTAAACTGTTTGTCCTTCACCAATGACTATGGCTTCACAAACTGAACACTTGAAACAGGTAGGATTGCTGCTTCAAAGTATTCCACTGGTCCTTGAAGGGTAGGATTGCCTCTTCACCAGCTCCACCACAATACAATAGTTCTTGACACTCCAAAAGTGCTTCTCTGTCTTCAGCAAACTTCTTGAAAAAAAAGGGTTGAATCAAGAAAGTGATTCAACTTTCAGTAGCTTTTGATCGGGATGAAATGATTAGCAGCTTGTTGTCTTCAAGTGTGTATACTAGATGTAACTTGATAGCAGGAAACTCTTAAAGAAAATTCTTGATCAGTAGATTAAATCTCAGTGACTGTCAGCAGGGTAAGATTGTACTTGATAAATTTCTTGCTCAATTACTTCGTATGTATTCTTGTTTTTCATCTATTTTTCATCATCTTCAATCTGAATCAGGAGTCCTCTATTTATAGGTGTGAATCCCGTGACTAGTGTTTGAATTTCAAATATAGCCGTTTCAGATTTGCCTCTATCTTGACTTATTTTTACCTCTGCTACATAGTACTGACACTGTTAGTCTTGCTTTTTGACAGTCCAGTTTGTCCATCCATACTTATTTCCATTGGATAAAGCTCTGAATCTTTCCAACGTCTTTTTAAACTTGACCATTGATTTATTGAATAATCCAAGGCTTGTAATTCATCCTTATCCATTTAATCTTCCAAAAACAAATTTGGATAAATACAAATTTTCCATTCAGCAGACACCTGATATATCAGTCTGCTGATGTCAATTTCTGTCAGCTGACTTATAGTTTGCTGTGTTTTATAACCACTTCGCCTGACTGCTTTTCATCTAACCTTTTTTATGAAGTTAGAGTACACCATTTTAACTATAACCAAGGTCCAATCATCACTTAACTTAAATGGAACTTAGACCTTCTACACAAGGTATATGTGATCAGTTTAAGTCATCATAGACTTTCCGAAATTCTAATCCCATGTCATTGACTTTAAATACTAAGTTTGATCCCTTAGCCTTCAATAACTGAGTTTGAACCCTCAACATTCAATCATCAGCAGGTTCCTAGACACTCTACAGACCTAGATAGGTCTGCTGAACAAATCAGCTGACCTCTTTACAGTGCTTATTTGATCAAACCTATACAAAAATCAAATTCTAGTAAATCTATACATTTAATCTAGACATCTTTTTGCCTTTGCTCTATAACAGCTAGTCTGTCACTCATCATTAAAACATAAAATATGTCCCACAATTCCCCCCTTTTTAGTGATGATGCCAATACCCTTCTTACAGCAAAGCAAAAAGGTAAAAACAAAACAGAACAAACTTCATTTTTATATATCATTGAGGTTCAAACATTATTACAACTAGTATCAGCATAAAGATAAATAGGAATAAGTCTGCTGATCTAGTTTTTGTCTTGTTCACTTTTCTGAAAGTATTCTCTGATTTCTCTTTGCATATTCACATCCACTGATTTTCAATTCTTGAGAAATCAATCCAAGTATGCACCATTTTCCACCACTTCCAGGCTTCAGCTAGAGTTAATTGTACACCATGCCAGTTAAATCCTCCTCCCATGTAGCATACCTTGAATTCTACTACACAATCTTTTGCTTTTTGTTCAGCAGATGTTTGTTGTCTACCTCCAGATGTTCTTCCAGCATGACCTCCTCTACCAGTTTGACATTTTCTAGTCAAATTCAAGGATTTGATCATTGTCTCCCATAATTTTAATCCAATGATGGAATTTAGACCTTCCTGAAAAGTCATATCCTGGTATGATCTTCTTCTTGCACCATAAGAAGCCTTAAATTCCTTTAGTAGATCATCTGTCAGTTGTACTCTGCCAGGTGCAGGTGCTCTAAATTGATTGATATCAACCTAAAATCTCTTCCTGTTGTATATCCTTGCTGCCTCTTTTGCTTCTGGTGTATGTCCTTCTTCCCCCTTATTGACATCATCAATAAAATGGTTCAGTAGGCCTAGTACACTCTCCTGTGTGTTTACCAGATTATTCAGTTGTCCTTCTATGATTTCCATTCCTGTGTCAGTTGCAGTAATCCGGCCTTCCATAGTTTGCTCCAGCTGGTTGATCCTCTCAGTAAGTTTTGGATCAAGTACAGCAGGGTGAGGTGTCTCAGCAGATTTAGTTCTCTCAGCCAACTTATCAACCTTTTTATACAGGGAGGCCATCTGCTCGACCATGTTTTTGTCTCTTTTTCCAGCATCCTTCTTGACGTAGGCAACTTGTCTTAGCAAATCATTAGTGGTAAACTGTAGATGAGTAACATTTCATGCTACTGTCTCAGTGATCCTTCCTCTATTTTCCAGTAAATTCACCAAATCTTCAAATCTCTGTTCACTCCTAGTCAACTGAGTTCTTAGCTGAATAATATCATCTCTTACAACTTTTAACTCATCCAAAATAATGCTGGTATTGTAGCAGCCATACCATCCATACCACCAGAAAGTTTCTAGCAGGCTTTTCAACATTATCATCAGCCCTTGGTACCCTTACAACAATTTCTCTTGTCCTGTCCCATACATAGGGTTTAGGACCTTCTTCAACCATATTTAAAACTGGTATCTCCTCAAATACAAGTTCTTGTCCTTGTTGAGGCTCTTCTACTTCTTCTTCAGGCAACTGAAATCCTTCATCACTAAAATCATAGTCAACAAGTTGCTCCTCAGGTTGTTCATCAGCAGTTTGTTGCCCAATCTTGCCATCAGTAGCCCTTTCTTCAGCAGCCTTCACACAAGACATAAGGGATTCCTCCAATCCAAACAATAGATCCAACCTTTGTCCTAATACTGTTTGATCCTCAGTATTTTGGACCTCCAGTTCCGACAGTGTTCAGTTGCTATCTGCACCTCAGCAAACTGAACCTCCACATCTTCTCTAATTTGAGGAATAACAACCATGTTTTCCTCTAATACACCATGTACCTCAGCAATATCCTTAAGTACTTTAGCATCTTGTGCTAAGGTTTCATCGGTATCCACACTATTTTGATATTGAGCTGATCCTTCAGAAATGACTTCAGTCAACTCAATCATCATAGCATCAGTAGTGGCCTTTATCATTGTATCTTCAAGAAGTGTTGACACTGTTAATCGTTCTTCTAAATCTTCAGTAAATGCAGCAAACAGGTCTTGATCTAGATTATCATTCTGCTGGCCCTTAGCAGACTTGCCATCCTCAGCAGGTTGCTGTGCTATTTTCTTGGTAGATCCCTGTCCAGCCTCTTCAGTAGATCTTTCTTTTTCAATACCACTGGATTCTCCTGGATGCATAAGATGATCATCATCTGAATCGATGATGATGAAGAATCATCACTATCTGGTATAAATTTGGGATCTTTGAACATTATACTTCCTTGCTGCTTTTCATTCTCAATAATCTCCAGCAGCCTCATCTGTAACAGTGATGTCTCAATTAATCCCAACAACTCTCCACCCCAAGACTTTCAAAAGCCCATTCCTCAAAACCACTCCTTGGTTCTCTTGTTGGATTTTGTCTCTTATAGAAACCAAACTTACATGCAAAGTATTTTGAAATCTTCCTAATATTAGGATCTTCTTTAGGCTTCTTAGATTTCTTCTCCTTCATTTCATAAGGCATGGTACGTTTTCTTGGAGCAGGTGGATCAGGATTATCAACTTGTTGACTTCCAAAAGTCTCAACAAGATGACTCAGTGTATCTTCAGCAGACATAAAAATGTCAGTAGACTCTCCAACTAGTAAGTTTGTGTCTACCACTTCCAATTGCTCTTCAATGGCTTCCCCTTGAGTTATATGTTCTTCAGTAGGGATATCAGCTGAATTTCCTTCCTCTTGAGTTGTTGCAGTCTCAATAGGGTCTTCAACAAGTTCATTAACCTCCACAGCAGGTTTGGATTCTACAATTTTCTCTGGTTATTCAACATGTTGTTCAACAACAACCTTAGTAGCCTCCACAGTAGGCTTTACAACTTGTTCAACATCTTCTTCTGCAATTTCTTCTCTCTGTTCTTCCAGAACCCTCAGTTCTTTGCCTTTTCCATGTCCATTCTTCCTTACAACTTGCTTTCTTCTTTTAGCAGGTTGTTCTTGAATCTCAAAAAGTTCTTCTTCTAACTGCTTTTTTATTGGCAGCCATCCTTTTTCTTGAATCCTCTCTGATTTGTTCTTTGAGTATATCAGCAGCAGTATTTTTGACAATCTCAGTAGGCTCAACAGTAGTTTGAACCTCAGTAGACTCAGCAGTGTCTACTTATTTTTCTAGTGTCAGCGCCTTTCTTTTCTCCACTGTTTTCTTTGGTGCAGCAGGTTGCACATCATCTCTAGTTTTAGTTCTTTGTTCCTGCTCACCATCACTTTCTACTTCCTGAACCTCTTCATCATCATCTTGGCCTGGAATAGGAGTTGTAATCTTTGGTTTGTATCTGGCCTTGTTGATGTTTGATGGAGCAACATGAGCAATCTTCAAATGATTCAGCAGGGCCTGAACCATTAACCCCAAGGGTTTTGTTTTGATGAAGAAACCTGATCCCATATATCCAGCAGGTTGATTCTTGCTCACTCATTTTGAAATTGTGTCTCTTTCATCAGTCATGATTCTCTTCATGTATTGAACAAAGAAACCAGCCCAATCAAATTTCATAATGATTATCAACAAATCTATTTTGGGCCCGGATAAATTATCAAGACTTCCATTAAATCCCAAGACATTTTTTGCAATGATTTTGCTCAGCAGATTATACTCATAAGCAATATTTTTGACATTTATATTCAAGCGTACTGGTGCATCAGGATTTGTCCTAATAGATTCAACAAAATCTTGTCTTGCCAGCTCTATAGATTCTGGATTTGTAGGGGCTCCATTCCCTGGACAAAATCCAAAGACCTCTTTCAGCAGGTCTGAGGTCACTTCAATTTCTTGGCCATTTACAGTTGTTGTAAATGCCTCAACACCATCTCTAACCACCATATTCCTCCACAAATCACAAACATTGTGATATGAAATCTTTTCCAATCAGATATTTAGCACATTTTCCTATCCTTCAAATCTTCTGATTATTCTTCCAAGATTTATTTCTAACTCTGTTTTGTTAACATCAACGACATATCCTCTCACACATTGGCTTGTACCAAGATGAACATCTTTATCTGCCATTGTTATGATTTGAGAAAGATGTAGATGAAAGCTCTATAAATATGTGTTCACACTTGTGTATATTGCAGAGTAAACGATATGAGCTTGTTGGTCCCTTGGAAAGGATGACACAAGTTTAGAGGGGGGGTGAATAAAATTGTCACCAAAAACATGATCTAAAATGATTAAGGTTCAGTTTTAACTTGTGAGGAGTTAAGCTGACTAAGCTGAGTCTAAGTCAAGACTGACTTATAACCAAACTGAGTCAACAGGCAGCAGATAGAAGTTTTAGCATTTATCTGGATCTTGTTGTTTCTAAGAAAAACCTGAGTATGCTAAACTGAATTCTAGTGAATGTCAGTTTGTGAACTGTTAGTGAGTATAACAATCAGTTTCAGTATGCTGTATAAACAATAATGAATGCTGAATAAATAAATAACAGAATGTAAATGCGTAAAGTAAATAGAGCAAGAATTATAGTGGTTCCAGGTGGTGTAATCCTGTCAGTCCACTCTTCCCCTGTGATGTAGGAGGAAAATTCTACTAGAACTCTTTGAGGTAAGCTATTACAAAAAGTCCTAAACGATAGTCCCTGACTAATCCCTAGCTTCACTATCTAAACAACTAAAGAACAAGTAGGATTACTGCTCTTCAACTGATTGAGCCACTGGTCCTTGGAGGGTTGTGTTGCCTCTTCACCAGCTACCACCACACACAAAGTCTACCCTGACTGCTAATGACAACTATCCTTGGCAAATCCTAAACCGGATTAATTCATAGTCTAAATCTTTGATTAGAAATCAAAGTTGGTTTGAGAATCAATAAATTGATTCTTGCTTGTGGTTCTTCTAAGTGTTGAGATCTGGATTTGATCGATGTAGCTTGAACACTTGAAGAAATCTTGAAGTGATCTTGTTGAGGGCAAATATTGATAACAATTCAGATGAACTAGACTTGTGCACAAAAACGCTTGTAATCTTGTTAATTCGGTGTTTGATCCTTGATGCCAAGTCCTCTATTTATAGTGTGAGGTCCAACGTTCATCTTGCTTGAATTTGAATTGTATCAACGTCTATATTTTCAGATGTCAGGTGTCAATGACCGTTCTTACATGTAAGTTCTTCATCCAATAAAAATCCTTTATTTATAACGTTCGAATGTACTTTTAGTTGCTTGGATGGCTGACTATAAAACTGAGTATCCTGATCAGTTTTATACTGAGTGTGTCAGTTATCAGTTTGTTAACTGACTTAGAGTATTTACTGAGTTTTTACTCTTTTTCAAAATATTTTGTACTCTATTTATGTGATTTTATATCACTTAATCAGAGTACACCATTCCTTATACAAATCATCTAAGATATCATTGTCCTTATGATTCTTAGGACTTCTTTGAAGATCCATAAAGTCAGTTCAGGCCATCACAGACTTACCTTAATTCCAACTTTACTGTCTTGGCTTTAGTCTTCATAACTTAGTTTGAGCCCTCAGTTCTTCAATCTTCTACAACTGAGTCTGTGTCCTTCTGTTCTTCATTTACTGAGTCTATTCCCTCAGCCTTCATTTCTAGATAAGTCAACCAAGTCTGTATCCCTCAGCGAACTTACCTTCTTCAATTCTGAGTGAACTTCTGTTCTAAGTTCTGGTGACTCTTTCCAGTTTTAGTCAATATCCAATTTTCTAGATGATCTCCAGTTTTCAGTTTTACGACACTTCTATCTATTACAGGGCTTGTCTGATATAACCTATACAATTATCAGACTCTAGTAAAACTTATACATTCAATTATAGACATCTTTTAGCTTTCCACTATAACAGCTAGTTTCAGCACTTCATCAATGGGGTGTAAACAAACAAGTAACTAAATAAGATGAATCATCATCAAAACTAAAATTTTATTTCCAACAATTTCCCCTTTTTTGATGATTCCAAAACCTTCCTTAAAAGAAAAGCTTAAAGATAAAAACAATGCAAAACAAGGTATAACTGGAAACTGGATTTCATTAAGAATGCAAAAACTGGAACTAGTTACATAGTTGATTATAAACTGAAATAAAAGCTAAGTATCTCTTTGTGTAACTAAGATAAATTTATTTTCCTTATCATGAAGGTGATACTCATTTTCTAACTTTGAGTCTTCCTTGTAGAAAGTTCTAAGATAATCCACTTGGCTTGATAGCTTCAACTTTCTCCATAGAACTAACTTAGGAAGGTGAGTTTCATCCTTGTTAGTCTTCAAACTCGGCAACATCAGCCTTCATCTGTTCTCTCTTATCTCTGATTTGAAGCTTTTCTTCAATTCTCTTTACTTTCTTATAAGTGGCCATCTTCTGATTATGATAGAGAGCAGAGAAGAAATAGGCAAGGGATTCTTCATAAGTTTTGTCTCTGTATTTTGCCTTGACATTGTTGTGATCCTTGACAAATTTCATCCACAGATCTGTAGGATGTAATATCACCGGATGGATCAAGATCCACCCGATTACGCAGTGGAAAGTATAAGATCTAGATCTAGTAAACCAAAATACATAAAATAATAGATTACCAACCTTTTTATGGTGCAATTTCTCCAAGAACAAAGGTCAATCCAAGATCCAAGCTAGATGAGAAGCCACAGTCTTCCAACGTGTATCTCCAAGCAACACTAGGTGGATGTTGTTTCAAGCCGCGAAACTCCTCAATATGCTACCTTAGAAAACCCAAAGTTTTTTAAAACTCAAACCCTAAGCAAAATATTAATCTAATAATTATTTAATCCTTATTAATCTAATATTATTAATCTAATAATTATTCACCGTCAGACGGTCTGACCGTGGTAGATTATTCACCGTCAGACGGTCTAATAATTATTCACCGTCAGACCGTGGTAGATTAATATTATTAGATTAATTATTAATCTAATATTATTAATCTAATAATTATTTAATCCTTATTAATCTAATATTATTAATCTAATAATTATTTAATCCTTATTAATCTAATATTATTAATCTAATAATATTATCCGTCAGACGGTCTGACGGTGATTAATAATATTAGATTAATTATTATTAATCTAATAATTATTTAATCCTTATTAATCTAATATTATTATTAGATTAATATTTAATCCTTATTAATCTAATAATATTATCCGTCAGACCGAACAATAATATTCAATCTATTAATTTCGGGATTACACCACCATAAACATGAAACTGAACTCTGCGGAATATAGATATAAACTTACACTTAACTATGAGTTGATAAGCGTCCACTGATATAATCATTACATACGGATAAATCCTCTATAGACTGTTCACTTCGATTTGGGATATCTCCGTAAACCCTTCTCGAAACATATTATCCTTATTTACCATTAACCCTTTAGTGATCAATTAGTTCATAACTAATATAATATGAACTGGGCCCATCGATCAGTTTCTAGGGTTAACAAATAAGGGAACTATCTATCTACTTCCCAAGGGAAGGAATGGATTCCATATCTGTGATAGCACAGAATACTCACTCATCCTAGAATAGAGCCAACGAGAAGTGTTGGACCACATACTAAGAAGTGATCCTTACTAACACATCAAACCCTACCATAGTCTAAGCAGTTGCCTGTGATCACCTCAGGATTGAGATTAATCCATATATGATCATCTTGTGATTCGGTAAGACTTCTCGATTACGGAATTATATCGAGAACTCAAATCAAATCGGTCCAGCCCTATATGATTATCATCATATAAAAATGCCACATTAGGTACCCTATTACCGACAGTCCGGATAAGACTGTCACACCTAAAGTGTTCTGGGTGCATTTTTAGCAAATTAATCTTTAGACCCGTACTCAGATTAACAAACGCTACGGACTAAATTAATTTTAAGTATATTTCACAAACTCAATCCTCGCGCGTATAGCCATACACTGAGTTATGTGATTACATAATCAATATAATTACGGTTTTCTACAGTGTATTAATATTGGCAATAAATGCGAATAAATAAGATGAAATAAATTCTGTCATTTATTTAAATAAAACAATTACAAATTGTCTTTCGGGCATAAAACCTAACAAGATCTTGTGTGAGAGTAGCTCTTCTTTCTCTAGGTTGACTGTACTTTGAAATGAGCCGCTCGTCAGATAGTTGTTTCACATCCCTAACATAAGGATCTGCTGCTAATTAGCTTTTCTTCAATTTAGCTTCAAGCTTCAGCTTTTCTTCTTGTAATCTGAGCTTTTCTAATTCAAATTCCCCTTTTATGGAATCATACAACTGAGTGATCAACTGCTGAGTTGCCTTTTGGTTTGCTGAAATATCTTTCTGAGAAGTTAAAACTTATTTGAGCTGAGTTTCTAACCCATAGATTCGCTGATTGAGGAGCCATTCTGCTTGAGCATTAATTTATCGATCTTCCATGGTTGTAGTTTCAAATTTCTCCTTTAGACCGAGAATTTCTGAAACTGAATTTGAAGAGATTTCTTGATAACATCCAACTTAGTATGAACTGAGACGTCAGTCTTTTTCCTGTAATCCAAGTATCCGGAGATGTCTGACAAAAGGCCATTGTATTCATCTTTTTGGTTGAGCATAAGCTTCAAATTCTCTTGGACTTTGCTCAATTCCTTTTTTGTCAGCTTCTCAGTTGGATCTTCTTCTTGGTTTTTAGACTGAGTATCATCTTTTATTACCATAAATTGCTGATTATCAGTTCCTTCTGCTTCCTTACTGATTGTCAGTTGTCAAATTCCCAACTGGCAATCCTTCCTGCTGAGTATCAGTTTTCTCTGCTTGTCCTTGAGGTTGAGTGTCTGACTGCAAAACTGTACTCTTTTTAGATTTCTTCCTTGAATAATTATGGTTATCATCATCTTTTTTCTTTAAAACATTCTTCGGTATAGATGATGTGATCGATTCAGTTCTCTAAGCTATCTCTTTGAATCTGTTCCTCTTGCTCAACATGTATAGCAGAAACTTGTTTCTCCGATATCTTCTGCTTTATGTGACAAACAACTTCAGTAACCAAACTCTTTTTTTGGCTGACTTCAGTTGTCAGTTGTTCCCTTTCAGTCGATGCTAACTGACTTGAAGTACCTGGGAACAAACATCTTCCAACTGACTTTTCCTTTTATGTTTCAGCTTTCCTCTTAATCCCTTTTTGCTGAGCGATCTGCTGAGACACAGTTTTCTTATTGACTTCAGGTTGGGAGTCTTCATCCTTGAACTTACAACTGCTGCAATTTTCTTAGTGGTTGTAGTTGCATTTGCAGTTTGTTCTCGCTTCTTCCCATCTCTGAGTCTTTCCAAATAATGTTGAATAATTCTGCGGAGTGTCTTCTTCAATCGAAATCTTCCTTCAATTTTTCTTCCTTCAACTTGGGCTTTGCTGGCAATCGCCACTTCAGCTAAGTGTTGCTGCTTGATCTGATTGAACACATATCTAGCCCAATTGAACTCAAGTTCATCCCATATGATGTTCATTAGATATATCCCATCTTCATATAACTTGCAAAGCCCTTTGTATTGACCAATAACATTTTTGCTTAGCCATCTATAGAAGAGTGCAAATTCAGGCTTAAGATTGCTGAGAGGTGAGTCAATGTACGCTGGTTCCTTTGTGACTGAGATTTGCCTGAGAAATGCTTCCCTTTTAAGTGTCAAACAAGCCAAGTCTATTGATTTCACAAGTGGTTGTTTGAAATCAAATAGCTGCCTAATGACTTCTTCAGTGACGATTACCCTTTCTCCACGAAATTTAGTCACCATGGATTGCATAACTAACCTCATATTCTCCCAGAACTGCAAAATCCCTTCCAAGTCACGAACTTTTTGAGATTTTACTTTCAAGAGGTTCTTCAACCCTTGAAGATTCTGCATCTTTTCACAAATATAGCTTGTGAGAAGAGTGTTGCACATTTTCTACATAATCTTCAACAGAAAGGCTGTCCAACTCAGTGATTAACTTATATTCTTGAGTTTGTTTGGAGGTTGCCATTGGTAGAAATTTTCTAAGTTTTGAAGAAATTTGGGGAGTAAGATAAAATTTCTGGCTTTTGAGAGAGAGATAAAGTTTAATTTTTGTGTGGGAGGAGATATGAAAATGGTTAGATATATCGTGCGGAGGACGGTAGGTGATTTGATCGCACAATATTCTGAGAGATTTGTACCAACTTTTCAAATTCCCTGATGGTTCGTATAACCATTTCATGTACTATCTGACATTTTTGGGGGTATACACGTAACAGTTTCTGACATAAACGGCGGTAATTAAATGCGATGTAACTATTTTTGGTTTTATCCTTTCGACTTTCGACTTGCTTTGACTGGATAAAACTGACTTTGATCAGTTCCAAAGCATGTTTAGTTCCATCAAATCTTCAGTTCAGTAGGTCAATTTGAGATTGTTGATGTCAATGACTGATCTGTCAAGTGAGCATACCCATTATGACAAAGATCAATCCTCATGACGAATATTTGAGCTTAAACTGACTTAACTGACTTTGATAATTACCAATTCAGTTCTCAGTTTAGCAAACCTTTCTTTGTCCAGTGGTTTGGTAAAATGTCAGCCAACTGATCTTCAGTTGGAACATAGAGAACTATAACGTCCTTTTTCTCCACATGATCCCTTATGAAGTGATGTCTCACATCAATGTGCTTAGTCCTTGAGTGCAAAAATGGATTGTCAGTTATGGCTATTGCACTTGTGTTATCACACATTATAGGAATCAGTCCTTCTTCTATCCCATAATCTCTTAACTGTTGTCTTATCCATAAAACTTGAGCACAACAGCTTCCAACTACTATATATTCAGCTTCAGCTGTTGATGTTGAAATTCAGTTTTGCTTCTTGCTGAACCATAACACAAGTCTATTTCCTAGTAACTGACATATGCCTATAGTACTATTTCTGTCCACCTTGCATCCAGCATAATCTAAGTCTGAGTAGGAAATCAGTTTGAATTCTCCTTCCTTTGAGTACCATATCCCTACTCCTTCTGTGTCTTTCAAATACTTCAAGGTTCTTTTGACAACTGTGAGATGACTTTCTTTGGGCCTTGTTTGAAATCTAGCACAAACACCAACTTCAAAGGATATGTCTGGCCTACTTCCTGTGACGTAAAGTAGACTTCCAATCATTCTTCTATAGAGAGTTTTATCCACATCCTTGCCATCTTTGCTTCATCTAATCTGATATTGGTTCCAATTGGTGTTGCAATGCCAGTTGATTTCTCCATTCCAAATTTTTTGATCAATTCTCTTGTGTACTTGGTTTGGTGAATTAAAATTCCATCGTCCTGTTTTACTTGTAAACTGAGAAAGTAATTCAGTTCTCCCATCATACTCATTTGATATTTGCTCTTCATCAAACTTGCAAATTTCTCACAGAGTTGTTCATTTTATGACAAAGATGATGTCATCAACATAGATTTGAACTAGGAGAGTACTTTCTTCAACTTTCATTCTGAACAATGTTTTGTCAATGGTTTCTTTAATAAAACCATTGTCTACCAGAAACTGAGATAGAGTTTCATACCAAGCTCTTGGTGCCTGCTTCAGTCCATAAAGAGATTTTCTCAGTTTAAAGACTTTGTCAGCTTGGTCTTTAATTTCAAATCATGGGGGTTGCTGTACATAGACTTCTTCTTCAAGTATCCCATTAAAAAATGCACTTTTCACGTCCATGTGGTACACTTTGAATTTCTTGTGAGCTTCAAAGGTAAGAAATAGTCTGATTTCCTCTAACCTTGCAACTGGAGCATAAGTTTTATCGAAGTCTATCCCTTCTATCCTTTTGCTACAAGTATGGCCTTATTTCTGACAATATTTCCTTCTTCATCTAACTTGTTTCTGAAAACCCATTTGGTACTGATTATGTTGACATGATTGGGTTGGTCCACTATTTCCCAAACTTGATATCTCTCAAATTTGTTGTGTTCTTCTTGCATAGCCAGAATCCAATCTGGATCATTTAAAGCTTCTTCAATTTCTTTTGGTTCAAATGTGATAGAAAACATGCTATTACAGCATCCAGCTGATGCCTTGTCCGAACTCCTTCTTGGAAATCACCTATCACCTGTTCTTCAAGGTGATCTCTCATCCATTGATGTACTGGGGGTTGCATCAAGGGGTCTTCATTTTGTTTAATTGGTTCTTCTTGAGCTTGATCATTTTCAGTTGGATTAGTTCATTGTTGTTGTTTAGTTGCAGGTTCTGTTACTGGCAACTGAGACTGATCCTGATCTGAATAATCTGAGATCCTTAATCTTCCAATATCTATAAAAACTGGTTCTGGAGTCTTCTCTGACTAAGACTGAGAAACTGGTTCTTTTTTTTCTTCAATTGTGTCTCCAGTAAAGTTTGGTTCATTGAAAACCACATGTATTGATTCTTCATGCTTGAGCGTTCATTTGTTCAGTACTCTAAAAGCTTTACTGACACTTGAGTATCCCAGAAATATTCCTTCATCGGCTTTGGGCTGAAAAACCTTAAGCTGATTATTTTCATTATTGTGAACAAAGCATTTGCTTCCAATGGCATGAAAATATGAGACATTTGGTTTTCTTCCATTCCAAATCTCATAAGGTGTCTTTTCATGTCTCTTGTTCATAAGAGCTCGATTCTGAGTGTAGCATGCTATATTTACTGCTTCTGCCCAATATCTTTCAGGTAATTTTGATTCACAAATCATTGTTCTTCCAGCTTCTTTGAGTGTTCTATTTTCCTTTCAGCTACTCCATTTTGCTGGGGTGTTGCTGTAGCTGCAAGCTGGTGTAGTACTCCATTTTCTCCACAATATTCAATGATTATATTGTTGAGAAATTCAGTTCCTTTGTCAGATCTAATCTTGACCACTGTCACTCCTTTCTGATTCTGGGAGTCTTTTGAGAAGTTTTGTCAGTTGTTGCTTGGTTTCACTTTTCTTTGTCATGGAGATGACCCATGTATATCTTGAATAGTCAGCAACTACCACCAAGGTGTATTTCTTTCCACTAATACTGATTGGCATAATTGGTCCAAATAAGTCCATATGCATCAGTTCTAAAACTCTGGTAGTTGAGTGCTGAGACTTAGTCTTGAAACTTGCTTTGGTTTGATTTCCTTGTTGACATGCATCACACAAGCTGTCCTTCTTGTATGACATCTCTGGTAGTCCAATCACCAAGTTCTTCTTGACTAGTAGGTTCATATCATCAAAATTGAGGTGACTCAGTTTCTTGTGCCACAGCCAACTGAGTTATGACTTGGTGTGCACAATTAAACAAGTTTTTGAAATAGCTGTAGACCAATCTACAACATACATGTTCTCTTTCCTTCTTCCAGCGAGAACTACTTGATAAGCTATTTCACTAACAACAATGCAGAATTCCTTATCAAATGTGACTTTGTATCCCCTGTCACAGAATTGACTTGTGCTGAGTAGATTGTAATGAAGTCCTTCCACATAAGATACATCCTTGATTGTAAGTCCATTTCTGAACAAGTTTCCATAACCTTTTGTCTATCCAGGTATGTATTTACTTCGAAAATTAACTTTTGGTCCATCCTTGGATACAAAATTAGTGAGACAGTCCTTGCTACTTGTCATGTGTCTAGAGCATCCACTGTCAAAATACCAAATATCCTGCATGACAAATTAAAATCTTTTTGGTACCCAACTCTGTTTGGGTCCATAGGGGTCATTTGTCAGTACAACTCGGGGGATATTTCCATAGGGTCTTCTCTGGAAATTGTTGCACCTGTTTCCATATATGTAGGCCACACTCCCATAGTATCTATTTTTAGATTGCGCCTTATTTATATGTTCTCTCAAATCTTTTGGCTGAAACTCAATTTTAAAATGCCTTATGTTATTACAAGCTGAGTAATAACCATCATTCATCTTGTACTGAGGTCTAGGCTGACTTCTGTACTGAGGCTTTTGCTGAGAACTGGGATAAGTTCTCTGCTGAGTCTTGGACTGAGACTTTTGATAAGTCTTTTGTCTTGAATGATTGTTCCTGTCAGTTTTAATAATACGTTTAGTAAAATTCCAATCATCATCAGTAGGAAATAATCTGCCTTTCCCCTTGACTGTGTGAATCTTTGAATGATTAAAATGCTTAGATTTACTTTGATTAAAATTTCTCTAGTTCTTGACTTGATCGGATTTTATAGATCAGGCAGTTGATCTACCATTTATATTTCCTTGAGGTACAGCTGATCTACCTTTTGATTTACTTTTATTGGTAGGTGCAACTGTTTTCTTAGAAAACTGAGTAGACTTATGTGAGGTGACTTTACTGGTTCCGCAATTTTCTTAGTTTGTGGAAGTTGCTCAGCTACAAACTTAATACCGGTTTTGATATTAGGTTCAACAGCTCTGCTAGTTCCGTCCTTAAAAGATTGTTGAGTGTCAAATCCTAAGCCAGTTCTGTCTCCATATGGATTTCCTTATTTGAATCAAGTAGCTGAACTTGATCGAGCAAAAGATTCAGTTGCTGCTGCTCATGCAGTAAGCTGATACTGACTCTTCCCTTTATCAGTTCTAGTCAGTTTCATCATGTTCAGTTCAGACTTCAATCTTTCAACTTCAAGAATTAGAGCTTCTTTATCAGCTTTAATTGATTCATAACCAGCTTGGATGGTTACCAACTGATTCATCAATTCGTCAAGTGTTTCTTCTAATTCTAGATTTCTTGGATTGGAGTCAGCAGTCGAAGAACAAGCATTTTGCATGGAAGCCTGTGCTGAGCTATACTTAGAGTTAGATTCACATACTTCATTTGGATCCTCCATATGAGCCATTAGAGCTGTATCATCTGATAATCTTTCAGTGCCAGCTTCATAGTCTTACTCATCTCCTGCTAAGAGAGCTATTCTGCCAGTTCTTCGTTGCTGAGTGTTCTTACCAGTCAGCTCTGGACATTCAGCTTTGTAGTGTCCAGGCTTCTTGTAGTTAAAGCAGAGATATTCATTGTCTTTTCTCTTTTTAGGAGTCTTCTTGATACACTTCTGAGTGACTGGATGTCCACTCTTCATTCTTCAAATTTTATTCATCATTAGAGCCATATGCTCTTCCATCTCATCCAATTGCTGAAGATTGCTAGATGAGGTTTCTTGATTATCATTTGAAGCTGCTGCGAGAGCTATTGTTTTTGGTTCCTCTAGAGCCTTGATTATTGCAGCTATGCTTGTGAAATCCTCACTGAATTCATAAGCCTTCAGGTCTGAGAAGATTTTGAAGGAATCTTCTATATCAATCTTCTTGAATCTTCTATTGCTGTGACCTTCATCTTCCAGCATATGGGTAAAGCCTTCAAGATTCTAGTGTTGATTTCTTTCTTGGTATACTCAATCTTGAGTAATGCTAGTTCATCCATTATGGCGCCGAATCTTGTTTCCATCTGATCAATATTTTTTCCGGACTTCATCTTGAAATTTTCAAACTTCTGTTTGGCAACTGAGATCTTGTTCTCTTCGATAAAGTCAGTTCTTTCACAAACCAGTTGGAGTTTCTCCCATATTTCTTTTGTAGTAGTGCAATCCTTGACATTCAAATACATGTTGCTATCGAGAGTTCTGAGGATGATGTCATGGCAACGTTATTTAGATTGTTCATTTTTTGATCATCATTGTTCCATTCGCTCTTGGGCTTGGGAACTCTAACTTGATCACCATTGACAGTTTGCATATAAGTGATTTGGATAGGTCCATCAGTGAGTACATCCATCATTTCATCACGAGTGACTGCTAGAAAAGCCTGCAAACGATGTCTATATTCATCAAATCTGTCCATATTGCACATAAGCATCTGTCTGGCATACTGATTGTTATCCATTGTGTGAGTGAATGAAAACTAGATTATGCAAAGACTGGAAACTAAAAAAATGAACTTTTTCAGGAGAACAACTAGAGGAGATAACAAGAGCAAGTGAGTTTTCAATAATGGCTTGTTAAAGAACACCGCTCTGATACAAACTGTTGGTCCCTTGGAAAGGCTGACACAAGTTTAGAAGGGGGGTGAATAAACTTGTCACCAAAAACTAGTCTAAAAGGATTAAGGTTCAGTTTTAACTTGTGTGGAGTTAAACTGACTAAGCTGAGTCTAAGTCAAGACTGACTTATAACCAAATTTAGTCAACCGGCAGCGGATATAAGTTTTAGCCTTTATCTGGATCTTGTTGTTTCTAAGAAAAAGCTGAGTATGCTAAACTGAATTCTGGTGAATGTCAGTTTGTGAACTGTGAGTGGGTATAACAATCAGTTTTAGTATGCTTTATAAACAATAATGAAAGCTAAATAAATAAATAACAGAATGTAAACGCGTAAAGCAAATAGAACAAGAATTATAGTGGTTCCAGGTGGTGTAATCCTGTCAGTCCACTCTTCCCCTATGATGTAGGAGGAAAATTCCACTAGAACTCTTTGAGGTAAGCTGTTTGTCACGGATTTATCTAACACAGCAAACAAGTAATAAATATTTATAAATCCGGTTTCCCTCAAGTATAAGGATCGTAGTAAAGAGGTTGATACCGGGTCGATCTTACGGGGAACTGGCGGTTGCTAATCCTAGTTTTTGCTTAACTAACTAACCTATGTCACGGGAAACTACTCTAAACGGTGGATGAAACTAAGCAAAACTGAAAATAAACTGAACTAAAACGTAAAACTGGACAGAAGATATGATCTAAAGCCAGGAAAGATACGGGTTGCGAACTATTAAACTAAACTAAGCCTAATATGCAATAAAGGAAATTGATTAACTAAACAATTCAAATTCTAAGGGATTTAATCAAATTATAACGAGCAAACGAGCAATTGATCCACCTATCCTATCAACATTCAATTCCAATTCAGATTATTTCGTGATCTCTAACCAAGTCGTGATTCATCTCATCTAAAGTACAAACCCTAATTTCTTAGATAGTTCGTCTATTAATCTTTATCTTTCGATCCAAGATTAACGCTTCTTCTAACCAAAGATGTAAACTTTAACGTTTTTAATCTAGAAACCTAACCTATTAACTCTCGTTATGTAGATCAAATAACTATTCTTTTATCACGGTGATCTAATGTTTAGCTGATTTTCATCAAACAAAACAATCAACAAGCAACGATCTTTCGATGTAAAATTGCATGAATAACAATAAGCATGATAAAAGAAACAACTTGTATTAGAAACTCACAAAATAATCAAGAACGGGACCGAATTGTTGAGTTGGACGGCTTCACAACGCTCGTTCAAGGCTTTTAGCCTCTAAGCATCCTCTTGGAACTTGGAATTGTTTGAATAAAATTGCATAAAAGAATCTAAGGAAAAACTGTTTGAAAACTGAATAAAAACTGCATCTTAGCCGCCCCTAGGGTTTTAGGGTTCGAATATGTGTATCATTGTGGAGAAAACCGCAGCTTTTTATGGATATTAAAGTCGGTTCAGCAAAGTCGGCGGCTGGACGCCCGTCTGGAAAGGTTGAACGCCCGTCCGGCTTATGTAAACTTCTTCGAGTCGGGCCGAGCTGGATCAGACGCCCGTCCTCCACTAAATTGGACGCTCATTCGCTGAAAATCTGGACATCCTGAACCAAACTTTTCTTCCTGGACGCTCGTTCAGATGACCAAACGCCCGTCCACTCTGGACGCCAGTCCAAGCTGCTGGACGCCAGTCCAGGGTCAACTTCATCTTGATTTCTTCGTCTCTATCTCTTTTTATCAAATCCAATCATCATTATCCCTTTTTATCATTAATTAGCTCGACTCTTATCTCTCTTTGATCAACATTTGAGCATCAAACATGTACCTATAACACATTGAAACATCGCAAAATGTAATAACGTCCAAATAATCATAAAATCATAATTAAAACACCAAAATCAACCAATTTTGCGAATAACTTATTTAAAATCTCATTTACTCAATACTTCCATTAAACACTCGTTTCTTATGCAATTTAGTACAAATACGGGGGAAAATATCATAGAATATAGCATTATAAATCGTATAAATTCACCCTTAACAACTCCTCCACAGTTAAGCTTTTGCTCGTCCCGAGCAAAACAAAACGAAAATTATGGCTCGAGACAAAACAGACATCTAAACAAATATAGCATAGATCAATAAATAAGAGGTTCACCAGTGTGTGTGTGCAAGACCATAGAAAACTTCCACTAAATCCAAACTTGGGAAACTCAAAGCAAAACTAGCTAATACCCCCTCGTAGACTAGCGATAAATGACACTCATAAGGTGTACCCTCCAAACGTGACATACCCCAAAAAGGATGATAGAATATATCTAGGGCCTTTCTGAAATACTCAGAGGATAATCCCTACAGCATATCTATCAGTTTATACTGGGGATAAGATAGACGATAACTTAGTCTTTCATTCATTCTATACCAATTCACTAGTTGATTTAACTATTTCTCTTTAAACACACATCAGAATGAGCTCTTGCCCTGTCATAGCAGAATAGGATATTCGAGATATACCCTACCTTAATCCAATCATAAGGTAGCTTTTCCTGACTGTCGTGAGCTTTTAGTCATCATAGTGGTATAGGACATTTCGAGATAATGCCTTATCGCACTCAAATCATCGACTAACTTTTGACACACCCAAGTAATTCACTTTAATTCAACTTTTCATTTGACAATAAGTTACGTGTTACTTATCACATTCAAACCTTCAGATATTCACAGTATAACATACTCTGGATCTAAATACAAACTATCATAAATCTCAAGATATATCCGGAGCACTAAGCACATGACTTACAAGATAATCAAAAATCACTAATCGAAAAGGGGTATAACTTTATAAATTAGCTCATCATTCACTATGGCTCGTGAAAAATAGATATTGGGTGAAGCAACTAACTTATCAAACGTATGATATATATCTTAAATGACTATAAAAATAACGAACACTGAATTGAATTGCCTACTCGGGACAAAGCAAAAACAAAAATGTCGAAAATTTCAAAAATTATAGCTCACTTTAGCATAGAAACATAACGAATTAAGCAAATGTATAGATACTATCGCCTCATTCCCTCCCCCACACTTAAAAATCAACATGTCCTCATGTTGTGCAGAAGTAAAGAAAAGAGAAACGACTTAGCTGATTTAAACCGATACACGACTCGTCGGTCAGGCCGGAGCCTACATAGTGACACTGGAAACCCGTAACTTTACAATGTAGCTCGACAAAGCCGCTAAAAAGATACCTGCACGACTCGACAAACATGGAACCATCTCGGGGAAAACGGGGAATTATACCAGAATGAAAAGAGATAATAACAACGAGTAATACCAAAAGATAAAGCATTGAATACATACAAAAGGATAAACAAAATAGATATGAAAGTACGAGTGCCTTACGGCTTACATGATCCATCGAAAAAAAGTAACAGTAGCAATATCAAGAAGTACAACGAACCATATAAGTAAAAAGTAGTAAAAATATACAATGAAAGTATCTAGGGCAAATCAAATCGAAAAATAGACAAAGAAAATCAAGATTGCCCCGGAGTTGGAGAAACATCAGCCGGAGGATCGGAAGAGGGTCCAGATGGTGGTGCCGTAGTCCCAGCTACTGAATCAGGCTGTTCCTCATCGGAAGACGACTCAGACTCGTGAATGACGTCCGCAATGGCCTGCTCAATCTCATCAGAATAAAGAAAGTCAATAGTGCTCGGATTGAAGATTCTGTCATCCCTCGGCTTCCGGCCGTCACTAATACACTTCAGAATCGTCAAAATGTTGTTTTGAGAAGTCCTTATGTCCTCCATCCAGTTCCGTACACCGTTGCCCATACTCAGCCTCATCCGGACCGAAGGAGATAAAGTAGGAAGGGAGGATGGTCGAGGCGATGCCGAAGAAGTACCAGGCTCACGTGCTATCTCAGCCTCAGTCTCAGTCTGACCCGAAGATTTCACTTTCTCCCTCTGCAAGAACCTAGGATTCTTTGGTTTGTGATCGGTCTTGTACTCGGGAACTCCAGCATCTTGACAGAGACCGTGTATCAAATGTGGACATATCAAGCATCGTGTGTATACCTTCTGATTCATAGAAATCTCAACGAAAATCGCTTGCCCTACATCAACATTGAGCTTGAAGTTCAAGGCATATAGCATCCCAAGGTCACCAATGTGGAAGTGCGTCAGGTTGTTCTTAGGCAACAACCTGTTCTGGATAAACCGACACTGGACCTTCCAATCCTCTGTCCAACTTGTAGTGATCAATTCCTTCCTATCTCCACCCGGCCGAAGCGTCCATGGTACCTCCGGGCATACCAACATCCGTAGTTCCTCCAACGGGTCCTCACCGGCATCCTGTTTAGCTTTAATTGCCTCCTTATAGTCAAAGGCCTCAAAAGGAGCTAACCCGTACTTTCCATTGATAACCGCCGGTGTAAATGGCACCTTAACCCCCCGAACAGAAACCACCCCAGTTGCCAAATTTGTCTCTGAGCAATTGGCATAAAATTCACGGACCAATGTAGCATTAACCGGGGTCCTCGGGGTTACCATCAAAGCTCCCCACTTCCTATCCCTCAATAACTTCACAAATAAGGGATCAACTTGAGGCTCAAGGATAGCTCGCTCGATCAACATCGTCCGAGTCAGATAATGTTTATTGTAGACCTCCATTGCCGTAGGGTTGATGAATCTACGAGCAAAGGGAATAGGGATAGCGGGTCTCACTCTCTGTCTAACCGGCTCATCTCCCTCAGGCTCACTGTGCACCTGCTCACCCCGAGCTTCTGTCACCTTAGTCTGCATACTCACTAAAGGCTCATCATCGGTGTCAGACCCAGACTCAGGCTCATCCGGTAAAGGAACTCTAGATTGACCTCTTGGAGGATTCTGACGCTCCCCAATACGGATACCTTGGTTGGGATTTCCTAAAGTGGGGTCCACACCCTTCTTCTTCTTCGTAGGTTCTGTAGCCACCCCCTTACCATGCCTCTTAGCTACCGCTTTACGCACCATTTCCAATTAAGGCTAAACAAACACCAATCCCAAACCCAAATTCAAATACAACCACCCGTTTATCGTCCAAACGGGATTTCCCAAACAATCCAACACCAAACCACACCAAAACAGCAATGCAGACCATCCAACACCATCCATCAACATCCCGTATCACCACAGAACAAGAATCAAGAACAGAACAAGAAAGAAAAACAAATAAGAGGGAATTCTTATAAAACAGTGGACTCGAAGATCGACTAAAAAAACGTGCAAAAAGCTAGGAAAAACTTACAAAATCTTACCAAGTACGATGATGGGGTGATGATAAAACGGACGAGAGGTCCAAATAATGCCAAATCGAACCCAAAAATCCAATTTTTCTTCAAAACAGTCGCACCAACTAAATTACCGAATCGAATTGATGTGTGTCTGTCGTTGGATTTGGAGTGAAAAATCGACAAGAGGGGGTTGAGAGCTGTTTGTGGGACTTGGAAGCGCCCAATTTGGTGTAGAAACAAGGATTTTAGGGCAAAAGGAGGGCAAAAGTCGGGGTTGAGGTATTTGAAATTCTGGAAAAGTGATTTTCCATCGAAGGAGGGAGTATATATAGACGGAGTCTGGACGCTCGTCCAACTCAGTGGACGGGCGTCCACTGGGGAACTAGATGAACTGGACGGGCGTCCTGATTACCAGACGCTCGTCCAAATGCTCAATTGACATACAGCGTTGAAAGGGGTCTCTCAGACGGGCGTCCAAGAATGTTGGACGCTCGTTCAACAATTGTGCATAACAGACGGGTGTCCAGGGCACTGGACGGGTGTCCAATAGAGAAAAATTGCAAAATTTATAAAATTTCATAAAGTTTAAATGCAAACTTGCATTTTCTCATTAAACTTAAATAAAACTTCAAAAATACAAATGGAAATCAACGAAAAGCATAAACTTACAAGAAAATAAATAAAAACAAATAGAAAACAGTGGGTTGCCTCCCACTCAGCGCTTTTGTTTTACGTCGTTTGCTCGACGAAACATCCTAAAAACGCTAGTCATCGTAAATGGCCGACCAATCTATCACTCGAATGAGACGGCGGAGCATGTCAATCGCCGGAGGGAAGTCATACTCATCTTGCAAACCCCAATCCTCACCAGCTACATCAACACCTCGAAAATGCTCAGCTTGCAGCACTAGCGCTAAATCTGTCAGCATCGGATCATTGAGGATCGTGTAAGGACGTCCTAGAGCTGCCTGTAACTCCTCAGTAGTAAAGTCTCCACCTCCCGAACAGCGGGGAACAATGAGAACATAGGTGACCGTCTTGACGCGGGTACTAATGTCGAAGTCTACGTGCAAAACAATAGTTCCTCCCGGTCCGTCATCTACAGTGATTAGTGGGATCTTCCTAAGGAAAGGTAACTCCTCTGGCTGAACACCGAAATCCATACCTAGAAAGCACAACTAACTGACAGACAAAACAAAAACTTAGTAAGGCTAAAACTCAATAAACTAAACTTAAATACTAAAGCAGAAAACAAAAATAACTAAAGAATGATATCTAGGTTGCCCCCTAGTGGCGCTTTTGGTTAATGTCGTTAGCTCGACACCATTTAAAGCTCAGCCTGGATCAGGCCATTTGACTTTTCTGCCAGCCACTACCTCGTGTAAGCTCTGATTAGTAGTGTGGCTGCAGAAACAGCATCTCACACATGGGGTGAAATCTTTAACAGCTTTCCAAATACGCTTAAACTTCCCCATGACTGACTTTTTCAATCTCTGAGCCTTCGGATGACGCTTCAAACGACGCTCCCTCTCAAGTTCTTCCATGTCCCAACTACCAGCTAGAACTTCTTCAGTTTGACCACTACCGCCATCTTCTGAAAACAGATCGGGTGAAAACTAATCGAATTCTTCGACTTGCGTAGCACCACACCCGAGGATATCGAGGCAACGAACAGTCAAAGGCTTTTCCTTAGGTTCACCAATGTAGTGCTTACACATCTAACCGTTTACTCGAAATGGTTGGTCACCATAACCTCGTAGTTCTAGAACGCCTCAAGGAATAATTTGGAGAATTTCGAAGGGACCGGACCAACGTGTCCTCAACTTTCCAGGAAACAGATGTAACCTAGAATTGTATAGAAGAACTTGTTCTCCGACTTGAAATTCTCTCTTCTTAATCTTAGCATCGTGGAGTAGTTTCATCTTATATTTACTAATCCTGGCACTTTCATAGGCCTGGAGTCTAAATTCGTTTAACTCATGTAACTGCTGCAGTCGATGTTTTCCACAAGATTGGGAATCAAAGTTCAGAAACTTTGTAGCCCAATAAGCTCTATGCTCTAACTCGACAGGCTGATGACATGGCTTTCCATAGACCATTTGATATGGAGATGTACCCATAGGGTTCTTATAGGCAGTTCTGTATGCCCAAAGTACATCATCCAACTTCAAACTCCAGTCCTTTCTATGACTGTTGACAGTTTTCTCCAGGATCTTCTTAATGCTTTGGTTGCTCCGTTCAACCTGACCACTAGTCAACGGATGATATGGTGTGCCAGTTTTGTGACGAACACCATACTTTTCAAGTACTTTCTCTAGGGGTCGGTTGCAGAAGTGCGTCCCTTCATCACTGATCAAGGCACGTGGACATCCAAACCTCACGAAGATGTTCTTCTTTAAGAATTTCATGACCGTCTTATGATCATTGTGAGGAGTGGCTTGAGCCTCTACCCATTTTGACACGTAATCCACGCAGACTAAGATGTATTTGTTACCACAAGATGATGGGAATGGTCCCATAAAATCGATACCACATACATCAAAGACCTCGCATTCTAGGATGGGTTTCAAAGGCATGTCAAAACGCCTTGTCAAAGTTCCGGTTCTTTGGCATCTATCACAAGCTTTACAGAAAGCTTCTGTATCTTTAAAGATCGTCGGCCAATAGAAACCGGATTGGAAAATCTTAGCAACGGTCTTCCAAGGACCAAAATGACCGCCAGTGGGTCCACTGTGGCATTGCTCAATAATATCCCGTTGCTCAGATTCTGGAACACATCTCCTAAGCAAACCATCTTTACAGATCTTAAAAAGATAAGGTTCATCCCAAACGAAATATTTCAAATCAGAGAAGAACTTTTTCTTCTCCTGATAAGACATTTCTGGGTCTAGATATCGGGCATGAAGGTAATTTACGATGGAAGAATACCATGGAACATCAGGAGGACAACCGTCGATAAGCATAATGTTCTCTAGAGGAAAGTAAAGATCTATATCATCTGGATCATCCTTTTCCTCACTTAACATTCTAGAAACGTGATCAGCTACTACGTTTTCACTGCCCTTTTTGTCCTTAATTTGAACGTCAAACTCTTGTAGGGTCAGTATCCAACGTAGTAAGCGCGGTTTAGCCTCTTTCTTAGTCATCAGATATCGCAAAGCAGCGTGATCAGTCCACACGATCACTTGAGCTCCTAACAAGTAACTACGGAACTTATCCATAGCAAAGACTACGGCCAGTAGTTCCTTTTCAGTATTAGTATAGTTAACTTGAGAGGTGTTCAGTGTGTGGCTGGTGTAATAGATAGGCTGGAATTTCCCTTTGATCTTTTGTCCTAGAACAGCACCAACCGCATAGTTCGATGCGTCGCACATAAGCTCAAAAGGTAGATTTCAGTCAGGCGATATAAGAATTGGAGCAGATATTAAACGGTCCTTGAGCTCCTCAAATGCTTGCTTGCAGTTTCCATCAAAATTGAATTCAACGTCATCCTTAAGTAAAGTAGACAGGGGCTTGGCTATCGTGGAGAAGTCTTGAATGAATCTTCTGTAGAAACCGACATGTCCAAGAAAGCCCCTCACTTCACGCACATTCTTGGGATAGCTCATCTTCTCGATAGCTTCTACTTTTGCCCGGTCAACTTCTATACCTTTGGCGGAGATTTTGTGGCCAAGAACTATTCCCTCATCTACCATAAAATGGCATTTTTCCCAATTGAGTACTAAGTTCTTTTCCACACATCTGGATAACACTTGATCAAGATTGTCAAGGCAATCATCAAAAGACTGACCAAAAACCGAAAAATCGTCCATAAAGATCTCCATACACTTCTCTACGAGCCCGTCAAAGATAGCCAACATACATCGCTGAAATGTCGCTGGAGCATTGCAGAGACCAAACGGCATTCGCCTGTAAGCAAATGTACCATAAGGGCAGGTGAAAGTGGTCTTTTCTTGGTCAGCTGGATCAATGGGTATCTGGAAGTATCCCGAATATCGATCTAGGAAGCAGTAGAATGCGTGTGCCGCCAGACGCTCAAGCATCTGGTCAATGAATGGAAGGGCAAATTGATCTTTCATGGTTACCTCATTGAGCTTTCGATAATCGATGCAGACTCTGTAACCAGTGACAAGTCTCAATGCTATTTCCTCTCCCTTCTCATTCTTCTCAATCGTAATTCCTCCTTTCTTGGGAACTACTTGAGTTGGGGAAACCCATTCACTATCCGCGATGGCATAAATGATTCCCATGTCCAGCAGTTTGATGATTTCCTTTTTTACGACTTCTTGCATATGAGGGTTGAGCCTCCTTTGGGGCTGTCTAACACATTTTGCACCCTCATTCGTCTTGATCTTGTGCATACAGATGTCCGGAGATATCCCTCTGATATCTCCTACTTGCCATCCGAAGGCATTTTCATTCTTTTTCAAGACGTTGATCAACTTCATTTCTTCTAGTCGAGACAGTTCGGCAGAAATAATTAAAGGAAGCTTGTCGCCTTCTCTTAAAAACACATACTTAAGATGTTTAGGCAACGGCTTCAACACTAAATCAGCAGGGGGTCTTCCAAACTGGATTTAAGATCTCCACTTTTCAACTCAATATCACTGAGTTTACTCTGTGGTCCCACTGCCAAAGCTTCTCCTTCCAGCAATTCTTCCTCAAAATCAGCTGCTAATTGATCTAGATTAACCACACCATAAGTATTAAGATTATCAACCAATCGCTCATATTCCGCTTCTACAGCCATGACTTGCTTATCCATATAATCGGTGAAATCATCTGTCATATAATCGATGGAGAAGCCGGTTGGAGGGCCAGAGGGTACTTGAATAGACTTTAAGACATTGTAACTCACCTCTTGATCACCAACTCGGATAGTCACTTGCCCACCATCGCAATCGATGAGGACTCTAGCTGTGGATAAGAAAGGTCTTCCAAGAATCAGGGGGACGTTTTCATCTTTCTCGATATCTAAAACATACCAATCAACTGGAAAGGTAAATCTATCAATCTGAACCAAAACGTCTTTCAGGATTCCTGAAGCTTTCTTAGAAGATCTATCAGCGAATTGTAAACTCATAGTAGTGGGTTCTAGAAGGCTTTGTAAACCGAGCTGTTTGCATACAGACATTGGCATAAGACTTATAGAGGCACCAAGATCACACAAAGAATTAGGGAAGACTAGACCTCCCATTAACACTGTAAGTACGAACTTGCCAGGGTCACCTCTTTTAATTGGTAAGTTTTCATAATTAATCATGGAGCAATCCTCACCAATTTGCCTTTCCATGCCTGCTAACTTCTTTTTCGAAGACACAACATCCTTAATGAATTTTGTATACTTAGGCATCTCGACCAAGACATCTGATAATGGAAGATTTACCTGAGTATTTTTCAAAAGGTTCAGCACCTTTTCGTACTTTTTGTCCTCAATCAAGGGTATGTTGCTCTTTCTTGGCGGAAATGGAAGTTTCTTAAGGTCACTCTTAGAAAAGACTTTCTTTGAGGATGCACTTACAGCTTTATCCTCCAGATCCTTCCAACGAACAGCTTTTTCAGATTTCTTTGTAGTCAGGGGATCAGCCTCGACTTTCGCTGGCTTTTTCAGTTCTCAAGGGATTAGCCACTTGAGGATTTCGAACTTCTTCACCTCTCAGGGGTTCAGCCACCTGCGTCTTTTCTTGCAGTCGAGGGGAGTGTAGGTGCTCAGCTTCCCCTCCTGCCTCATCAATGGCAGGAGGGGCTAGTGGTTTCCCTGATGGGAAGGACCACTAACTTGAGTACCGCTTCTCAAATTCATTGCACTGGCCTCCTCTTTACCATATTGAATTGATGGCACGAGGTCAGTACATGGGCCTTTGTTCAAGTCAGCTTGAGCAACTTGACCACCCTTTGGATTCTTTTCAGTGAAACTGGGCAGCTGACCTGGGGGTCTAGAAGCTAACTGTTCAGCCAGTTGCCCAATTTGTCTCTCAAGATTCTTCATTGATCTACTTTTGCTCCTCCAATTTAGCTTCAAGATTGGTAGATTGGGAGGGGCCTTGAGAGTTTTGGAAATTTGGAGCATAGGCCTGGCTGGGCCTACTTTGGACTGCAGGGTTTGAATTGGAAGGCCAATTCTGATTGAACCTTTGAGTAGGATTGGAAAAATTCGAGTTCTGGTTCTGATTAAAACCAGGGTTTCTATTGAAATTTTGATTCGAATTAAAATTCGAATTAGGATTAAAATTCGAATATGGATTAAACCCTTGGTTTTGAAAATTGTTCTGGCCAGAAAACTGATTGAACCTTTGATTGTTCTGGCCATAGAATGCATTCACTTCAGCATTCTGTCCTTTCATAGGACAGAACCTAGAAGTGTGCCCCACCTCGTCACAATTCTGACATGTGACCTGATTGTACTGTCTATAATCATGAACAGCATTCACTTGATAAGGTGCAGGGGGATTAAATTGACATTGGCCATTCATATGACCAGTCTGACAGCATTTTTCACAATACAGAACCTGAGGGTTCTGTGGAAAAGAAGAAGTTTGATTTACCGGATTGGAAACTTGAGGTGTGGCCATCTGCTTCTGCAGCATGGCGATCAAACTTTGCAGATTGACTTCCTCAACCTTGGGAGGAGGAGGTGCCTGGATTGATTGATAAGAGGGGGCATAGTTATAATTTGCAATGTCCTCAAACAGTTCTCATCCCTCTTCAGGCGTTTTCTTCAGAAATGCCCCACCCGATGAACTATTGACCATGCCTTTGGTAAGCTCGGTCAATCCACTGAAGAATGTGTTGACTTGCCTTTCCAGTGGCAAGCCATGGTGGGGACACTTTCTAAGAAGAGACTTGAATCTCTTCCAACATTCGAAGAAGGATTCATTCTCTTTCTGATAGAAAGTGAATATTTCATTTAAACATTGGGCAGTTTTGGAAGGTGGGAAATATTGACTCAAGAACTCCTTTTCGAGTTCTGCCCAAGTAGTGATAGATTCAGAGGGAAGAGAGGTGTACCACTCTTTAGCCTCTCCCTTCAAAGAAAATGGAAAAAGTTTTAGCTTGATAGCATCCTCACTTACTCCTTGGATGCGTGTAGTACCGCATATCTCTAAGAACGTATGTAAGTGGGTATGCGGATTCTCTGACTGATAGCCATGAAAAATTGATGCATGCTGCATCATCTGGATAAGTCCTGGCTTCAGCTCAAAGGTTTGTTCGGTAATGGCTGGGATAACAATAGCCGGGTTGACTATGACTTCGCCCGGCATGGCGTAGTCTGCCAACGTACGTCTATTATTAGCGGCCATTATCACAAAATCAGTGATTTCCCTTGCTAGTTGATCTTCAAGATCTTGCTCGGCTCTGTCTGCCAGAACCGCAGAACGGAAAATCCGCCTGTTTGGCCGGACTACGGTTCGCTCGGGGTCAGGGGTGTATAATAACGGTCCCTTTTGACTCCGAGTTTGCATAAACCGGACCAAAAACAAGTGAAACGAAGCCTAAAGACTAAGAAATTAAAAGCCTAAACTAAATATTAAAAGCCTAAAGAAAATAAAGGGAAAAGAAAAGAAAAGAAAAGAAAGGAAACAAGATTATTAAGGAAAAGATAAAACAGACGGGCGTCAAAAGGCTTGGACGGGCGTGTGCTCAACTTTTGGACTAGACGGGCGTTTAGTAGTCCAAACGCTCGTCTGAAAGGAAGAATACTTGAACGGACGTCCAAATTTTATGGACGCTCGTCTAAGTGAAAGAAAACAGAACAGAATTGGAAATTTTCCAGCGGACGGGCGTCCAATATCCCAGACGCCCGTTTGGTAGCGGGAAAATTAGAACAGAAGCAGAAAATTTGCAGAAAATAACAGATAGAAAGAAGAGCAGAGAAATAATCACAAGAGAACCCTAAACCCTAAACTAAAACCCTAATTAACTAATTACCTAAACGATTATCAACTAAAAACAAGAATTTAAAACGAAATAAAAACAGGAAAAACAAAAACAAACAGAAAAACAAAAAAAAAAAAACAAAAACTAGACAACCGTCCGGTTCCCCGGCAACGGCGCCAAAAACTTGTCACGGATTTATCTAACACAGCAAACAAGTAATAAATATTTATAAATCCGGTTTCCCTCAAGTATAAGGATCGTAGTAAAGAGGTTGATACCGGGTCGATCTTACGGAGAACTGGCGGTTGCTAATCTTAGTTTTTGCTTAACTAACTAACCTATGTCACGGGAAACTACTCTAAACGGTGGATGAAACTAAGCAAAACTGAAAATAAACTGAACTAAAACGTAAAACTGGACAGAAGATATGAGCTAAAGCCAGGAAAGATACGGGTTGCGAACTATTAAACTAAACTAAGCCTAATATGCAATAAAGGAAATTGATTAACTAAACAATTCAAATTCTAAGGGATTTAATCAAATTATAACGAGCAAACGAGCAATTGATCCACCTATCCTATCAACATTCAATTCCAATTCAGATTATTTCGTGATCTCTAACCAAGTCGTGATTCATCTCATCTAAAGTACAAACCCTAATTTCTTAGATAGTTCGTCTATTAATCTCTATCTTTCGATCTAACATTAACTCTTCTTCTAACCAAAGATGTAAACTTTAACGTTTTTAATCTAGAAACCTAACCTATTAAATCTCGTTATATAGATCAAATAACTATTCTTTTATCACGGTGATCTAATGTTTAGCTGGTTTTCATCAAACAAAACAATCAACAATCAACGATCTTTCGATGTAAAATTGCATGAATAACAATAAGCATGATAAAAGAAACAACTTGTATTAGAAACTCACAAAATAATCAAGAACGGGACCGAATTGTTCAGTTGGACGGCTTCACAATGCTCGTTCAAGGCTTTTGCCTCTAAGCATCCTCTTGGAACTTGGAATTGTTTGAATAAAATTGCATAAAAGAATCTAAGGAAAAACTGTTTGAAAACTGAATAAAAACTGCAGCTTAGCCGCCCCTAGGGTTTTAGGGTTCGAATATGTGTATCATTGTGGAGAAAACCGCAGCTTTTTATAGATATTAAAGTTGGTTCTGCAAAGTCGGCGGCTGGACGCCCGTCTGGAAAGGTTGAACGCCCGTCCGGCTTATGTAAACTTCTTCGAGTCGGGCCGAGCTGGATCAGACGCCCGTCCTTCACTAAATTGGACGCTCGTTCGCTGAAAATCTGGACATCCTGAACCAAACTTTTCTTCCTGGACGCTCGTTCAGATGACCAAACGCCCGTCCACTCTGGACCCCAATCCAAGCTGCTGGACGCCAGTCCAGGGTCGACTTCATCTTGATTTCTTCGTCTCTATCTCTTTTTATCAAATCCAATCATCATTATCCATTTTTATCATTAATTAGCTCGACTCTTATCTCTCTTTGATCAACATTTGAGCATCAAACATGTACCTATAACACATTGAAACATCGCAAAATGTAATAACGTCCAAATAATCACAAAATCATAATTAAAACACCAAAATCAACCAATTTTGCGAATAACTTATTTAAAATCTCATTTACTCAATACTTCCATTAAACACTCGTTTCTTATGCAATTTAGTACAAATACGGGGGATAATATCATAGAATATTGCATTATAAATCGTATAAATTCACCCTTAACACTGTTACAAAAATTCCTAAACGATATCCCTGACTAATCTCTAAACAACTAAATAACAAGTAGGATTGTTGCTCTTCAACTGCTTGAGCCACAGGTCCTTGGAGGTTTGTGTTGCCTCTTCACCAGCTACCACCATAAACACAGTCTACCCGACTACTAATGGCAACTGTCCTTGGCAAATCCTAAACCGGATTACTTCACAGTCTAAACCTTTGATTAGAAATCAAAGTTGGGCTGAGAATCAATAAATCGATTCTTGCTTGTAGTTCTTCTATGTTTCGAAATCTTGATTTGATCGATATAGCTTGAACACTTGAAGAAATCTAGATGTGATCTTGTTGAGCGCAAATATTGATAACAATTCAGATGAACTAGACCTGTGCACAAAAACGCTTGTAATCTCGTTAATTCGGTGTTTAATCCTTGATGCAAGTCCTCTATTTATAGTGTGAGGTCCAACGTTCATCTTGCTTGAATTTGAATTGTATCAATGTCTATATTTTCAAATGTCAAGTGTCAGTGACCATTTTGACATGTCAGTTCTTCATCCAATAAAAATTCTTGATTTATAACGTTCAAATGTACTTTCAGTTGCTTGGATGGCTCACTATAAAACTGAGTATCCTGATCAGTTTTATACTGAGTGTGTCAGTTATCAGTTTGTTAACTGACTTAGAGCATTAACTGAGTTTTTACTCTTCTTCAAAAAGTCCAGTACTCTATTTATCTGATTTTATATCACTTAATCAGAGTACACCATTCCTTATACAAATCATCTAAGATATCATGGTCCTTATGATTTTAAGGTCTTCTTTTAAGATCCATAAAGTCAGTTCAGGCCATCACAGACTTACCTGAATTCTAACTTTACAGTCTCGGCTTTAGTCTTCATAACTGAGTTTGAGCCCTCAGTTTTTCAATCTTCTACAACTGAGTATGCGTCCTTCGATTCTTCATTTACCGAGTATGTTCCCTCAACCTTCAGTTGTAGATAAGTCAACTGAGTCTACGTCCCTCAGTGAACTTACCTTTTTCAATTCTGAGTGAACTTCAGTTCTAAGTTCTGGTGACTCTTTTTAGTTTTAGTCAATATCCTGTTTTCTAGATGATCTCCAGTTTTCAGTTTTACGACACTTCTATCTATTACAGTGCTAGTCTAGTATAACATATACAATAATCAGACTCTAGTAAAACCTATACATTCAGTTCTAGACATCTTTTAGCTTTCCACTATAACAGCTAGTTTCATCACTTCATCAATGGGGTGTAAACAAACAAGTAACTAAATAAGATGAATCATCATCAAAACTAATATTTTATTTCCAACAGAGCTGTATATACATTCTGTATGTATATGTCTTTATATATAGGAAGAAGTAGTGGGTTGGAGTTTCAGGCAAGTACTGTGCACGTGTTGTATCAATAACAACGATTTAATTTGGAATAAATGTGATGCGGCCATGTGTCCCACTAATTCATCCCACTAGTGTAATAACCGTTAAATAATGTAACGGCTATGATAAAGGATAAGAATAATATCCAATTGCTTCATTGTTGACTTTCATTAAAGTCTGACTTTTATCAGCAACGTATCATTCAGCAGACCGAGGCTTCAGTAGGCTTGAGCTTCAACAGGGTCTCTGTGAAATTACTCTACTAAAATTCTTCTGTTGGTTCAGCAGCCTGCTGACAAAAATTTCACAGCTGATCTTCAAATAGTATAGTTTTGACCAATTGATAATACAAGATAAAGTTTAATACCAATGACTGATCTGCCAAGTGAGCTCACCCAACAGGGCAAAGACCAATCCCCTTGGCAACTTCATTTTCTCAATTGCCCAAACTATAAGAGCACATAGGAATTGTTGATACCAATGACTAATCTACCAAGTGAGTGCACCCAGCAGGGCAAAGACTAGTCCCCTTGGTGAATTCCAATACTCTGCTGACCATTAAAAATTCAGTCAAATTTGATGATGCCAAGTTCAGTTCTTAACTTAGCCAATCTTTCACTGTCCAAAGGTTTTGTAAAGATGTCAGCAAGTTGATATTCAGTAGGAATATAGAGAACCACCGCATCTTTCTTTTCAACATGATCTCTTATAAAATGATGTCTCACGTCAATGTGTTTGGTCCTTGAGTGCAAAACAGGATTTTCTGTGATTGCAATTGCATTTGTATTGTCACACATTATGGGAATTTCTCTTTCTTCAATCCCATAATCCTTTAATTAATGTCTTAACCAAAGTACTTGTGCACAGCAGCTTCCAGCAGCAATGTATTCAGCTTCAGCAGTGGAAGTTGATATTGAATTCTGTTTCTTGCTGAACCAGGAAACAAGTCTATTCCCATCAACTGACAAGTTCCTGTGGTGCTATTTCTATCAATCTTGCACCCAGCATAATCAGAATCTGAGTAGGATATACCTTTGAAACTTCCATCTTTTGAATACCAAATCCCTACTCCCAAAGTCTCATTTAGATACTTGAGAATATTTTTTACCGCAGCTAAGTGACTTTCCTTAGGTTTTGATTGAAATCTTGCACACACACCTAATCCCAAGAAATAATTCCTTTCTCCCATCATACTCATCTGGAACTTGCTTTTCATGAGATTTGCAAACTTTTCACACAGCAATTCATTTTCAGAACCAAAAATTATGTCATCCACATAAATTTGCACCAACAAGGTGTTGTCACCTTCGTCGATTCTGAAAAGTGTCTTGTCAATGGTTCCTTTGGTAAAACCACTGTTCACCAAGAATTGGGATAAAGTCTCATACCATGCTCTTGGTGCTTGTTTCAAACCATAAAGTGCTTTGTTGAGTCTATACACTTTATCTTCTTGATCTTTAAATTCAAAACCAAGAGTTTGCTGAACATAAACCTCTTCTTCCAGAATTCCATTCAAAAATGCATTTTTGACATCCATCTGGTATACTTTGATGTTCTTATAAACAGCATATGCAAAAAATAATCTTATAGCTTCCAATCTTGCAACTGGGGCATATGTCTCATCAAAATCTATTCCTTCAGCTTGAGAATAGCCTTTGGCCACTAGTGTGGCCTTGTTTCTAACAATGGTACCAGATTCATCCAATTTGTTTATGCAAACCCATTTAGTACCAATTATATTTGCATGATTGGGCCTCTCTACTAGTGTCCACAATTTATTTCTTTCAAATTCTTTCAATTCTTCTTGCATAGCAATTATTCAATCTGGATCAGAAATTGCTTCTTCAACAACTCTAGGTTCCATTTGAGATAGAAAACAAGTAAACATTGCTTCTAGTTGTCTTCTTGTCCTTACACATTGTTGTACATTTCCAATTACTTGTTCAGCAGGGTGGTCCTTCAACCATTGTAAATCTTGATTTGCTTGATTTACAGGAACCTCATCTTCAGTAGGTTCTGCTGTTGATTCAGTAGGGGGATTAGCAGATCCTTGAACTGCATCTGTTGTTGAATCAATAGTGTTATTAGCAGGTTCTTCAGCAGGGGCTCCTTCAATTCTAGAATTAGAAACTTTTAAATCACTTATCTTCTTTAGAACATCAACATATTCTGGATCAGTGACTTCCAGATTCACAGTAGGTTTTGAAACTTCGTCATCTTCCATTCCAGTGAACTTAGGTTCATAAAAAACAACATGTATTGATTCTTCATGTTTCAATGTCCTTTTGTTCAGTACCCTGAATGCCTTGCTGACTGAAGAATATCCCAAAAATATTCCTTCATCTGATTTTGCTTGGAAAGTCTTCAGTTGCTTCTTATGATTTAAGATGAAACATTTACTCCCAAATGGATGGAAATAAGATATATTTGGTTTTCTTCCATTCTATATCTCATAAGGTGTCTTTAGCAGCTTTTTGTTCACTGAGGTTCTATTCTATGTGTAGCATGTTGTATTGATTTCTTCAGCCCAATATCTTTCAGGTTGCAATGCTTCATGGATTATAGTCCTCCTTGCTTCCTTCAAGGTCCTGTTTCTTCTCTCAGCAACCCTATTTTGCTGAGGTGTACCAGCAGCTGCTAATTGATGTAGCACACCATTTTGTTCACAATATTCTCTTATTACTTTGTTTAGGAACTGAGTACCCTTGTCTAATATGATCTTCACTACTGTCAAACTTTTCTCATTTTGTAATCTCTTCAAAAGTTCAGGCATCTTTTGAAGTGTTTCACTTTTCTTATTCATGAAAATCACCCAAGTGTATCTTGATAGTCATCCATTACAACCAGAGTGTACTTCTTTCCTGTTATAATTGTTGGTATTATTGGTCCAAATAGATCCATATGCATCAGCTCCAAAACTCTCTTTGTTGATTGTTTAGTCTTTGATTTGAAAATTGATTTTGTTTGTTTACCTTGCAGACAAGCATCACATATACCATCCTTCTTATATGTGATCTCAGGTAAACCAATCACCAACTGATTGATATCTTCCAAATTTAGATGATTCAACTTATTGTTCCATAACCAGTTGAGTTCTGACTTTGTTTGCACAATAAGGCATGTTTCAGGAACAACAGTAGACCAATCTACTACATACATGTTTTTTTTGTCTTCTTCCTCCCAACACAACTTGTTCTCCCATTTCACTCATGACAATGCAGTAGGCTTTGTCAAAAGTTACTTTGTAATCCATGTCATAGAATTGTCAAGTGCTCTGCAGGTTGTAATCCAAGCCTTAAACATATGCAACATTCTTGATTGTCAATCCATTCCTCACGAGTGTTCCATATCCTCTTGTATATCCTGGCGTGTCCTTGTTTCCAAAATTGACTTTTGGACCATCATTTGCCACAAAATTTGTCAAACAGTGCTTACTCTTTGTCATATGCCTGGAATATCCACTGTCAAAGTACCAGACACACTACAAAACAAATTTAATGTGTTTTAGGTACCCAAAGTTGTTTGGGTCCATAGTGGTCAGTGGTAAGCACAACCCTTGGCAAATTTACATAAGGTCTTCTTTGAAAAGTGTTGCACTTTTATTCATATATGTAAGCTACATTTCCAAAGAATCTAACATTTGGCTGTGTAGCATTCACATATGGTTTCTAGCCTTTTGGTACAAAGTGCTGTTTGAAGTGATTTTTGTTGTTAGAAACATTGTAATAACCAAAAGGTTGTTGTCTGTTAGGAACAGCCCTGTATTGTGGTCTCTGCTGAGGTCTCAAGTGAGGTCTCTGTTGAATCCTCTGCTGATGCCACTGCTGAGGTCTAACCCTAGCCTTATGGTTATATTTATTGTTTCTAGCAGCAGAGGAAGGAATATTTCAATCTTCATCAGCAAGGAACAATCTGCCTTTCCCTCTGAGATAAGTATCCCTTGAATGATTAACATTTTTGGGTTTACCATTCTTATCTTTGGAATATTTCTGATTTTTGCCATTTTATGGCCCAGCAGACTTTGCAGCAGGTCTGCTATCAGCAGGTCTTGAAGGTCCATCAGTCCTACCCTTGGATGTACCCTTTTTTCTAGGTACTGCTGTCCTTTTTGACTTCTTATTTTGCTTCTTTGAAGCATTCTCAGCAGGTTTTACTACCTCATCAACCTTTTGAGGAGTTGGATTCTTGAGCTTCAAATCCAAGGCATGTTCTATCACCATAGGCTTTCCAGATTTGAGTGCAGTGATGGAACTGGATTGTGCATCAGATTCAGCAGCTACTACAGGTGCAACAGACTTAGGTTGATTCTGTCCATAATCATTTTCCTTACCCATTAAGAATTCTTAATTTAGTATTTAGCCTTTGAATTTCTGCTTGAAGTGCCTCTCTTTCAGCCTTCACAATCTCATAACCAGATTGTATTTTCCTCAGTTGATTAAGGAGGGCATCTAGAGGTTCTTCACTGTCAGAAATTTTAGGATTTGAACCGTAAGTAGATTCACAATCACTTTCAGCAGGAGTATTTATAGATATAGAATTGTATACCTCCTCAGTTTCATCCATGTTAGACATCAAAGCATAATCATCCAATTGTGCAAAAAGTGCAGTATCATCAGATTCATTTCTTTTTTCTGATTCTACTTCATATCCTGACTCAACATCAGCAACCAAAGCTTTCTTGCTAGATCTTCTATGCTGACCCTTGTTCTTCAGTAGGCCTGGACAGTCTGGTCTAAAATGTCCAGGCTTCTTGCAGTTAAAGCACAAGTAGTCAGGACCCTTCTTTCGTTTCAAGTTAGGACAGTCAGGTTTGAAGTGTCCTGGTTTCTTGCAATGAAAGCACAAAAAGTCATAGTCCTTCTTGGATTCTTCATTTTTCTCACTTCATTTCTTGTTGAAATTCCTTGAAGATCCCCATCCAGATTTCATCATTTTGATCTTCTTACTCAGTTGGGCTATTTTCTCTTGCATCTCATCTAGCAAATCATTTTGAACACTTGATGATTCTTCTTTATGTGCAGCAGCCAGTGCAGTAGTCTTTGTTTCTTCTTTTTCAGCATTTTGAAGAAGACCCTTGCTGAATATGCTTTAAGATCAGAGAAAAATTTGAAGCTGTCTTCGTCATGTAGTCTCCTGGACTCTTCCATGGCAGTAACCTTCATTTCCCAAACTTCTTTTGCAGGTAAAGATTTAAGAATTCTGGTGTTGATCTCTTCCTTTGTATAAACAACATTCAGTAGGGTGAGTTCATCCATGATTGCATTGAACCTAGACTCCATCTGTTCAATGGTTTCATTTGATTTCATTTTGAACTCCTGAAATTTTTGTTTGGCCACATTGATTTTGTTTTTCTTGATAGCATCAGTGCCTTCACAAATGAGTTGCAATCTTTCCCAAAGTTCCTTGGAAGTTTTGCAATCTTTCACCTTCATGTACATATTGCTATCTAGAGTTCTGTAAATGATATCAATGGCAATATTGTTTAGGTTTGCTCTTTTCCTATCTTCAGCACCCCACACTCTTTTTGGCTTTGGAACAATCTGAGTTTGACCATCCACAGTTATGGCTTTAGTGATTTCCAGTGGTCCATTAGTCAGCACATCCATCATTTCATCATGTGTTGCAATTAGATAAGCCTACATACGACGTTTATACTCATCAAAACAATCTAGAGAGCACATCAACATAGTCCTAGCATACAGATTGTTATCCATAATGCAAAACTTTGAAAAATAGAAACTTGAAAAGGTTTTCAAAGATTTTTCATAAGCACAACAAGTAGGATTACTTGAATAGAAGCACTGCTCCGATACCAATTGTTGGTCCCTTGAAAATGCTTTGGTTAAGTTTAGAGGGGGTGAATAAACTTAACACTTAAAAACTTTTTGGAGTTTTACAAACTCAGCAGAGTCAATAGTCTGCTGACTATTAAAAATCTTGAATTTGTTGTAGTGGAATATATTTAAATAAGCCTTGTTACTTGTTGTTTTAAATGTAATACTAAGTATTGGATACTCTTTAGTGAAAGTGGTGTGATTCAGTAGCTAGTTTCAGTAGGTTGATGTGATGAGTATGCTGATAAAGTAAATTGCAGAATGTAAATGCAGTAAAGTAAAGTAGGCAAGATTTATAGTGGTTCCAGGTGGTGTAATCCTATCAGTCCACTCTTCTCCTGTGATGTTGGAGGAAATTCACTAGATATTCTTGAGGTTTCTGTTACAAAAATCCCTAAACTGTTTGTCCCTCACCAATGACAATGGCTTCACAAACTGAACACTTGAAACAGGTAGGATTGCTGCTTCAAAGTATTCCACTAGTCCTTGAAGGGTAGGATTGACTCTTCACCAGCTCCACCACAATACAACAGTTCTTGACACTCCAAAAGTGCTTCTCTGTCTTCAGCAAACTTCTTGAAAAAGAAGGGTTGAATCAAGAAAGTGATTCAACTTTCAGCAGATTTTGATCAGGATGAAATGATCAACAGCTTGTAGTCTTTAAGTGTGTATACTAGATGTAACTTGATAGCAAGAAACACTTGAAGAAAATTCTTGATCAGTAGATTAACGCTCAGTGACTGTCAGCGGGGTAAGATTGCACTTGATAAATTTCTTGCTCAATTACTTCGTATGTATTCTTGTTTTTCATCTATGTTTAATCATCTTCAATCTGAATCAGGAGTCCTCTATTTATAGGTGTGAATCATGTGACTTGTGTTTGAATTCGAAATATAGCCATTTCAAATTTGTCTCTATCTTGACTTACTTTTACCTCTGCTACATAGTACTGACACTGCCAGTCTTGCTTTTTGACAGTCCAATTTGTCCATCCATTGACTTATTTCCATTGGATAAAGCTCTGAATCATTCCAATGTCTTTTTAATCTTGACCATTGATGTACTGAATAATCCAAGGCTTGTAATTCATCCTTATCCATTTAAGCTTCCAAAAACAAACTTGGATTAATTTGAATTTTCCATTCAACAGACAGCTGTTATATCAGTCCACTGATGTCTATTTCTGTCAGCTGGCTTCTAGCCTACTGTGTTTTATAAACACTTCAGCTGACTGCTTTTTATCTAACTTTTCATTATAATGTTTGAGTACACCATTATAATTATAACCAAGTTCCAATCACCAATTTACTTAAATGGAACTTAGACCTTCTACCCAAGGTATATGGGATCAGTTTAGGTCATCACAGACTTCCCTAACTAATCCCATATCCTTGACTATAAATACTAAGTTTGATCCCTTAGCCTTCATAACTGAGTTTGAACCCTCAGCCTTCAACCATCTGTAGGTTCCTAGACACTCTACTAACCTAGACACCTTTCTGACCTGGATAGGTCTATTGAACAAATCAGCTGACCTCTTTACAGTGCTTGTTTGATAAAACCTATACAAAAATCAAACTCTAGTAAACCTATACATTTAATCTAGATATCTTTTTGTCTTTGCTGTATAAAAGCTAGTCTGGCACTCATCATTAAAACTTAAAATATGTCCAACAGTATATATTTCCAGTCTATATGTATTTGATTTACATTTTCCCTTATTTTTGGTTTTTTTTTGTTAACTGGGTTTTCATAATTAAGCTACGGTAGCAGGGCTCAGACAATTAACAACCCATTCAGGCTCATGTTGTACGCTGGAATCGTGTTTGAATCGGACATAGATGGTGGCACACTCGACTACCAGATTTGCTGGTTGGGAAAATCCTTATGTTTTGCATTCCTCGTTTTCGCAGCAGGTGAGTTTTATTTTCAGTGTTTTATTCATTTTCATTCCCACTCTGCCACTTATGGTTTTGTATATTTAGTTTTAGTTTTTTTATTGTACTTGGATTTGCAGGTTTACTGTTAGAATACTTGATGAAAAGTGTTTTTCATTGATTGATAACTGTGTATGTCACAATGTATATAGATAATTGGGAAGGAATCGATTGGAGATGGGAGTGACCAGTGATGTTGCGGACTGATATGACATCATAAAAAAAAGGACGAGAATGGGAGAAAAAGGGTGATACAATTTCTGGAAAAAGATGAAGTGGAACGGAAAAAGAGGGGAAATCGGATCTCAAAGCTCTGATACCATGTTAGAATAATTGATGAAAAATGTTTTTTCATTGATTGATAATTGTGTATGGTACAACGTATTGTTATGAAGGATCGATCAAGAAGTGATGGTGATTATGAGTATAGATCAAATAATTGACAAGTAAATAATACAGAAACAAGAAGAACACAGATTTAACGTGGTTTCCGGCAATGTGCTGACTACTCAATGGACAAACGAGGATTATTTTATTATCATGAGAAAGTTACAAATTACCTGTATTACAAAAGGTATTTATAGGCCTTGGGAATCAAACCCTAACTGCTTTAACAATCAACTCAGTAAATGACTGAAATACCTTAAAAGTAACCTTCACCAAATCGGAAAACCATGCAAATGTGTTCCCTAAGTAATGTTAGAACCAACTCAGCAAACCAAACTCAATGGGTTGATCAACCCTGCTGACTTCCCATCTGAACACCAAATGCATCAGATACTTCATACTCTGCTGACCAGACCACAGTTTCCACGCAGATTCAGCTGAGTATCACACTCAGCTCACCAGAATCAACTGCACAGTTTAAGTCACCATCACAAATATCCACCTTGACTTCAACTTCATGCACTGACCAGATGCACAACCAAGTGCCCGATTTCCTCTTTGTCTTCAGATTTGAATACCTCAGCAGAACCCCACCTTCAGCTGAGTATTCCTAGATTCAAATTAATAGCTTCAGATGTTCAGCAAGTCCAAATACAACTGAAACTTGCCCCTTGGAACTGCTTTAGTGAACGTATCAACATGATTAACATATGTGCTGATCTTTTCCACTTTGACCTCATTTCTTAGTAAATGGTATCTAACATCAATGTGCTTGGTCCTCTCACAATGAACCTGATCCTTAGCCAAACATATTGCAATGTGCCTTGATCTTGATGCAAACTCAGATCATTGACTAGCCCCTTTAACCAAACTTCCTTCTTTCCTGCTTCCGTCGGTGCCATATACTATGCTTCATTATTGGATAAGTCAATGTACCCTATAAAGATGCCTTCCAACTTACTACAGAACCACCCAAAGTAAACACATACCCATTCATAGATCTCTTGCTGTCCACATCAGCAGCATAATCAGAATCATAGTATCCACTGACAAAACATTGAGTACTACCTCCATATATGAGTCTAATATCAGATGAACCAATAAGGTACCTAAACATCATTTTCACACCTTTCCAGTGTTTTTTCCCAGGTTGAGTCATAAACCTACTGACAACACTAGCAGCCTGAGCCAAAGCAGGCCTAGTACAGAGCATGGCATACATTAGACTGCCCACTTCACTATAATATGGAACCCTTGACATGTATTCTTCCTCTTTAGATGACTGTGGAGCAAACACAGCAGACAGATGTAGATTTTTTGCCATATGAGTATCTATAGGTTTGGTTGCTAACATGCCAAACTTGGATATGATCTTTTCAATATACCCTTACTAAGATAGAAACAACTTCCCATGCTTTATATCTCTATAGATCTCCATCCTCAAAATTTTCTTTGCATTCCCCAATTCTTTCTTCTCAAATTCAGCCTTGAGCAGATTTTTCAGATCTTGAATGTCAGACTTGTTCACACAGCTATCAACATAACATCCACATACAGAACTAGATAGATGATTGAACCATCCTTCAGCTGGTTGTGATAAACACAACAATCATATGGACTTCCTAATTGAGTTATATAATTGTCAAACTTCTTGTACCACTTCCTTGGGGCCTGCTTAAGTCCATACAAGGACTTCATCAACTTTCAAACAAACCCTTCCCTTCCTTGCCAGGAACTTCGAAACCCTCTGGCTGAGTCATATATATTTCATTATCCACATTCCCTTGTGAAAAAGATGTCTTCACATCTAATTGCTCAAATTCAAGATTCTGATGTGCCACTACTGCTAGCAACACCCTAATGGAAGTATGTCTGACTACTAGTGAGAATATTTCTTTAAAGTCCACCCTTCCTTCTGACTGAACCCTCTTGCAACCAAACATGCCTTATATCTCTTGCCCTCAGCAGATGACATTCCTTCATTTTTCCTAAAGATCCATTCGCAGCTGAACTCCCATCTATCATGTGGTTGTTTGACCAAACCCCAAGTCTCATTCTTCTGAAGTGACTTCATTTATTCTCCCATTGCAGCAAGCCCTTAGGATGCCTCTGAACATGTTACAGCTTCCCTATAAGTGTTTGGTTCAGAACCATCCACTTTTTCAGCTGCCATATCCTCACACCCATACCTTGTGGGGAGTCTAACATTGGTTCTTGTAGCTCTGTTGAAAGCTATACTTTACCTATCAACTTCAGTCTTTATCTGCTGACCTCTGTTCAGCAGACTGGTTTGGATCCAATTTTAGAATTACTGAGTGTTGACTGCCTTCTGCAGAGTTTTTCAAACTCAGTAGATTCTACTTGATGCTCCACCTATTTGACAACTCTCTCAGCTCTAGATCAAATTTTAGATTCAGATCTGACCTGCACCGATGAGTTAAGCATAGATTTTTCATCAAAGACTACACTCCTGTTGAGTATAACCCTATTTTCAACCGATGACCATATTCTATACCCTTTTACTCCATCTCTATATCCTACAAATACTGTATTTTATTGTCTCTTGGTTCTAATTTACCTTCACTGACATGATAGTAGATTATGCTTCCAAAAACCCTTAGCACTAAGTAATTGATCGCGTGTAAGTCGCTTATACTAGCAAGAGGACTAGATTAACCGTAGTATAGCAAGGGCGAGTCAAGGTCGATCCCACAGAGACTATTATTTAATTACGTTAAACACAACCACAATTCATAGGTCAACCGGATAGGGTGGTCGTTGACCAACATAAATAAACAGTAAATAAAAGAGATGCAAAGAAACCAACAGTCAATTATATATTGAAAATGCATTAACCAAACTATTCACAACTAATCTCTCCTTAATCCGTATATGATCCATATGTGTAATTAAGCTACGGATGCAGTTTCCTAACCTTGTTTACTTCCATGAACGGACAGTAAATGTCGACGTGCAGCTAACCTCCTTTGTTGGCTGTATTAACCCACACACAATAAGTTCTAGAAAGTGTTGGCTCAAGACCGAGAACCTCCCTAAGCAGCTACCGTGGACTGACTAAAATGTTCCTAAGGATTGATCCAGACTCTATCCTAACTAAAACTTCACGTTGCAAGTCCTTCATGTTAAATTATGATGTATGACAAGCAGATTGGCTAGGTCTAACCTATTGTGAATTAAACCTGTCAATCAACGTAGCTGACGCCGAACCATAGAATTATGGTTTATTAGGTATCTCGCAATTGCGATATAGACCGTCGCAATTGTGAGAGAATGCAACCATTAATTCTCTGTTTTCATATTAGCGAATCAAATAATCATGATTAAGGTTTGCTTAATTAATTCATAGTTGGTTAGATGCAAGCATAATCTAGATTTATCCAAGAAAAATCATAAATGTATGATACGAAATAATATATTGGAATAGATCTTACCCATAACAAAGAACGATTCTACTCCTCAATTCTCTCTCTTTCCGAAGATTTGAATCGATTCATGATGATCATAAACCAAGCCCAATTAAATAATTGAAGACTCGTGACTTATTTGCAAAAAAATAAAAAGAAAAGAAAAATTTATAAGCAAAAGACTACATTGTATCTAGTTGATGAATAAAGCCTCCTATGAATGAGAGAATACTTGAATGAATACAAATTTGCAGTCCTAATGCCTCTTATATAGTTTATAAACCGACCTAAGCTAAAACCTAACCCTCGGAGGACAAGAAAACATGTTTATGGCCCGTTTTTGCTAGATGGGCTCGCAATTGCAAGAGTGGGCTCGCAATTGCCGGCATAGAGCTTCAGTATTTAGACCATAACTTGGCCTACGTAACTCCGATTTAGGTCATTCAAAGTGCGTTGGAATCTTCGTTTCAAGTCCTAAAACTTTGATGCAGAAATGTAAGCCTAGTTAGTCTTGAAGTATCCTGAAACAGAGTTTCAAGCTCACCAATCTGATTCTTGGGTCCAATCTCCGCTCGAAACACTTCAACTTTCAGCTTCGTTCACTTCTTTATCAATTGATTCTCAAATTTATCCCAAATTATGCTCCAAAAATTTATTCATCTGTCAATAAAACTATAGCACACATAGTAGCTTTTATTTCCCGCAAATAATGCATAAAATACACGGTTAATACGCATAATACCAATTTAGTCACCCCGGACATGACTTAATCACATTTACCTAATTAAACCATTATTTAATACATATTATCACCATAGAGCATACAAATTTGGGGTAAGTTGATGGTAAAAATATGATACCGAGTTGACCGTCATCAATAATCAGCAGGCTTTCCTAACCAAACTTCAAGTGGTGTTTCAGTTTGATCCCATTGTGAGGTCCCCTATTGATAAATAGCAGATTGTGCTGACAACCTCTACCCAAAATCTTATTTGTAGATCAGAATTAGAGAGCACATTGCCGTTGTTGAAATGGTGTTCTAAACCCAATCGGGTTGGACCGGATCCGACCGGGTCGGGTCCGTCCTTAGTATTAAACTGTGATAGAGAAACCATAATGATGATTGTGGTTGATGAGATCTCTAATAACTTTAACAAATTTGATACTTAAATGTCTTTAGTCGTATGTACTATCAAATGGGACATTGATGGTATGATTAGACTAGCACGTATTGGATGTCTTCTATTTTTTTGAAGATAAGGATACATCTCTTCTATCTAAGTGTAAAGACACTTGGACTGTACGTGGACGTGTATTAGAGAATGCGTACGCTAGACTGACCCACTTACATTAACTGTCACAGTATGTGGCAGTTGTGTAATTATCTTGAGATCGGAGTCTTCATGGCATCACGGTGCAGATTGTCATGCTTTGACATTATTGAGGTTTCCTCTATCCATGGGGCGATCATGCAGTAGTGCTCGGGTGGGATATTGAAGCATGCGTAGGATACATGTTTGTTCATCCGGAAATCACGTATCCTATGATTAGGAGTAGATATCCGAAATGGCCTTCCTATAAGAAATGTCTAGCTGTCGTGAATCTTTGCGAAGTGGAAGTAAATGAGTTATTTTGAGAGAGCATGATATCCAGATTATAAGATACGATCATTGATGTACTGACACTCGAGATAGGATCGTATGGATATTAATACAGTGATAGGATTCTATTTACACGGTAACTGTTTCACATGAAAGGTAGTAGTCATTGCTTTTGACACTTCCGATGATTGGGGGTCACGGTGTGTTTCTAGACGTTATTCCATGATCGTTAGGTATGAAGGGCATTTTCGTAATTCGCACTTTATGTCTACGGCCAACATATTCAGAAGCCTATTGGGTCTCACACACAAGAACATCTAGCCGGATTAAAATGCGGTTATAGTGATAACCAAATAAGGAATGTTTATCTCGACAATAAAGTGTTATAGTGATTAAATTAATGTGACGGTATTTATTTATTATGAATAAATTAAATACAAGATATTAATTATAATGATTTATTAAAAATATTCCGGATGTCAATTTTGGCATATGGAGAGCAAACTGTAGTGTATTAAGATTACACCCGAATTGTGTAATTTAATTAATGAGATTATCATATATTAATATTGGATACTAATACATTTATGGAAAAATAGATTTATGGTAATATGATAAATATATATCCAATATAAGATATCGTCAATATATATCTTGGAAATATATTTAATATAAGATACTGAATAGAAATTGAGATCAATCTAGAATATTTCTTTTTCTTATTTTACGAGTAAAATATTTTCTCTCTCATTAATCTACTAGGAAGCTTCTCCCAATCATATTGCGATCACATAGGGGCGCCACTTTCTCCTATAAAACTAAGGGGTTGGCCAGCTCTTTTGTACATCAAAAGGAAAGAAACTGATTTTAATTTTGATTTAATTTTGAATAGTTCTAATTAATTAAAATTAAAATTGAAATCATTTAAAATTAATAGTTAATTTTATTTCCCTTGAAATCATTAAATTAATTAAACGTTAATTGATTATTTGATTAAATAAAATATGACGCAAGTAGTTAAATTTTAATTTGTATTTTTCATAAGATATTATTGTATGGATTACATTATGTGTGGATAAAATGTGATTATATGGGCCCCGATTGATCATGGACTCGACCGATAGGATAGATGTGTATGATTTATTTTCTATTGGTTTTTCAAATTGTCCTAGGTCATTATGAAGAATGTGACCTAGTTTATTTTCTGCATTTATCACATTCCCGTTAGCTCCCCTCTGTGCGGCGGGTGTATTAATTTATTAGATAGATTATTATGTAACAAGAATGGAGCAAAAGATGTCCCTTGGAAAGGGTAACACAAGTTTAAAGGGGGGGGTGAATAAACTTGTCACTAAAAACTTTCCCTAAGCTGGATTTTAAACAAATTATGGTTCAGTTAAAAACTTGTGTGGAGTTAAGCTGACTGAGCTGAGTTTAAGTCAAACTGACTTAATCAAAACCGAGTCAACCGCAACGGATATAATTCTAGCCTTTTTCTTGATCTTGTTGTTCTTTTATGAAAACTGAGTGTGGTAAACTGAATTCTGATGAATGTCCGTTTGTGAACAGTGAAGTGTATAACAATCAATTATCAAAATGTTGTAAGTAGATGCTGAGTAAATAAATAAATGTGTAAAGTAAATAAGGCAAATATTATAGAGGTTCTAGGTGGTGTAATCCTGTACGTCTTCTCTTCCCCTGTGGTACGGAGGAAAATTCCACTAGAACTTCTTGAGGTGAACTGTTACAAAAAGTCCTAAACAATAGTCCTTGGCTAATCCCTAGATTCACTATCTAAACAGTTGTAGAACAAGTAGAATTGCTGTTCTTCAACTGCTTGAACACTGGTCCTTAGAGGATTGAAATGCCTCTTCACCAGCTACAACCACAAACACAGTCTGTCCGACTGCTTGTCAGAACTGTCCTTGACAAAACCTTCCCGGTTTGCTTCACAGTCTAAACCTTTGATGTAGGATCAAAGTTGGGTTGAGAATTGTTGGTCCCTTGGAAAGGCTAACACAAGTTTAGGGGGGGTGAATAAACTTGTCACAAAAAACTAATCCTGAGCTGGAAAAGCCCTAGGAACTGAGTTTCTCTGAAACTCAAACTGATCTTCAGTTCAGTTTTGTTCCTATCCCTTAACTTGTGCGGAGTTCAGTTAACTCAACTGAATATAAGTCAATGCTGACTTATATTTAGTCTTGTTAACTGGCAGCGGATAAAACTAGCCTTTTGTGCAATAGATGTGTCAGTTAAGTTCTAAGACTCTCTATGTATCAGTTCTGTGCTGACTCAGTGTCTAGTGTTTGCAGAGTGATAATGCAATAAATAAAACAAACATAAATGCATAAAGTTAATCAACACAAGATTTGTTTATGGAAGTTCCGGGTGGTGTAATCCCGTACGTCTCCCCTTCTCCTATGGCGTAGGAGGTATCACTAGAATAATGAGATAACCGTTACAAAATCCTAGCACTATGACAGTCCTTCACGACACCCTAGTTTCACTGTCTACACAAAATGAAGAAAGGTGAGATTGCTCCCTTCATCCTGCACACTGATCTTTCGGAGGTGGAATTGCTCCTTCACCAGCTCACTACTAATACCAACACACAGTCCTCAGACTGCACCAACAGCTGTGGCAACCAAGTTGCAACCGTATGAAGAAAGGTAGAATTGCTCTCTTCAAACTATGCACAGCAAACCCTTTTTCACAAAGGTTAGGTTTAGAATTAATCAAGGATTAATTCAGTGAGCTGTTTGATTCTTCTGGATCTGACTTTGTGGCTCCAAGATGCCTTATTTCCCCCTTAATGGGTTACTGGATCTTTCTTTGAAGTCTTCAAGGCAATTCCGTTGGCTTCCCATTTTTCTAGGTATATCTGATTTTGTGGATCTGGATTTGGATCTTTGAATATATGCTTGTAAAGCTCTTTTTCTGATCCTCCTCTCTGTCTCTCTTCAAGTGATTCTCTTGTGTATTTATAGGGGTGATGTAACGGTCACTAGCTCATGTAGCCGTTACACCGGTCGTTTAGCTCACATGTACGATCTTTGTCGTATTGTCAGTTCAAATTTAACAAGGCTTTAACTCAGTTTTCTACTCTTCTTCAAAACTGAGTACCTTGTATGCTTAATATCTGACTTCAATTGACTAAGTGAGAGTACACCAATCAGTTTCTTCTTATCCAGGTAACTGATAATCTTTGTCCTTAAGATTTTTCAGTTTTACATGATCTATAACTCAGTTTCATGTCACCACAGACTTGCCTGAATCCTGACTTATAGTCACGACTTAATCAACTTCTAACTGAGTTTGCTACCTCAGTTCTTCAGTTTTCTGTAACTGAGTCTGTGTCCCTCAGTTCTTCAGTCTTCTAGATAAGCCAACTGAGTCTGTGTCCCTCAGCGAACTTATCTTCTTCAGTTCTAGCATAACCGAGTTTGAACCCTCGGTTCTTCATGTGCATATTCAGTTTTCTTGTTGTGACTCAGCTGTTCGCCTAGTTCCTATTCTATTACAATGCTTGTCTGAAACAACCTATACAAAGTTCAGACTCTAGATAGAACTTATACATTTATCTCTAGACCATTTCTTGCTTCTTCTTTCATTATGCACTATAACAGTTAGTTACGACTTCATCATCATGGGTTGTAAGTGATTTGTCTAATTTCATGATGAATCATCATCAAAACATAAATAATATTTCCAACAATTTCCCCCTTTTTGATGATGTATCTAACCCTCCCTAAAAGCAATAATAAAAGAATAATGCAAGAAATCATAACAAAACAAATAACAAACTAGAACAACCAAGTTTATTACAAGATTCAAAATGAAACAAACTGAGTTATAACTGAATACAATTACAACTTCTCTTTTTCAAGAGCCAATATCTTTTCACCAAGAAAGATGCCCCTTTTTGTTTCCAGAAGTCTTCTTTCTTTTCCTTCTACAACTGATTCGCCATCTCTAGGCTTGATCTCCAGATATTCACTGATCAAGCGATTAGCCTCTTCATTGTCTTTGTTCTTGAGCTTGATCAGAATTTCCTTGATTTCCTCTTCCATTAGTTTTTCTTCTTCATCTGAAATGAGATTAAGTTTTTCTTTTTCAGTTTTTCTTTCTGGTTCCTTTTCATCTTCCCTTTCTGGTTCTGCTTCCCCCTTAGTTCTTGTCTCTCCTGCCTTTAATCGTTCTTTCAGTCTGATACAGATTGCAAGTTTCTTCCTTATATTCAGCACAACTTTGACTGCGGTTTCTTCATCTTCTTCAGTCCTTGTTTCTGTGAAGGTCTCTTCTGCAGTTAATTCCTCAATTAGACTATCAGCTTTTTCTTCATTGAGTTGAGTGTTTAACAGATCAGCGTTTATCTGTTTGTCTTGTTCTTCCATCAACTGTTTGGCAAGGAATTATTCATCTGTTTCAGCTATGGCATCGCTTTTACCAGTACCAGCTTCATCCTTAACTTCATCACCAGCTTTATCTTCCCCCTTGTTTGAAGATCTTAGGATCAAGCGCTTACCGTTGTACTAAAACCAATTGGTGGTAGTAAAGGCGCAACTTTATTTCCTTAAATCACACCATTATAGCGCCATGGGTTGAACTAACATGGGAGGGCAGAGTGTTGTACACCCAACAATCCCCCCCCCAGCATCTGCTACCCACATTCAACCGGGACACCCGTAGTATGCCCTGGGCCGAAATGGTTTACCACATAAATGCTATTGCCAGGATTCGAACCCATGACCTTCTCTGATACCAATTCTTAGGATCAAGCGCTTACCGTTGTACTAAAACCAATTGGTGGTAGTAAAGGCGCAACTTTATTTCCTTAAATCACACCATTACAGCACCATGGGTTGAACTAACATGGGAGGGCAGAGTGCTGTACACCCAACAGAAGATATGCGATAGCAATCTTCAAATAATCTACGAAGGGTGATGAGGTTAGAGTATTCGAATAGACCTGAGAAATGTGATCTTTCAATGAAATCATGTAGATCGTAAAGCTTCTGCTGTAGGGTGTGCATTACGCCTTCAATGATTTCTTCCACATTTTTCCTTCTTTCAGCTTCAGTTTCTTGATGCTGAGATTCTTCGGTTGCCAATTTGCTTGAAGATGCCTCATGAACTTGTGATGAGGAGCCGGTTTCAGGATAATAAAAATGAGTATCATGAACTGTCAAATCCTTTTCATACTCAGCTTCACAAAATTCTGCGTCTTCCACAGTTTCTCTCTGTCTTCCAGTGTATTCCCCATACAGCTTAGTTGGAGATTCACTATCTTCAGTTTCATCAACATCATCATCTTCTTTAATTTCTTCATTTTCTTCATCTTCACTTTCTTCAGATTCATCAGACTCGCTTCCTTCGCTTTCTTCAGTTTCATCCTCCATTTCAATTACGTCCTCAGTTTCAGTTTTCTTTGCTTGAAACTTGTTCCACATTCTTTGCTATCTTCTCAGAGTTCTGTCATCCAAACTTACCGTCTCACTTGAACTGGAGTCTGAAACTTCACTCCATTCTTCTTCTTCAATGATTTTTCTTTTCTTTGTCCCAGTGGACACTGATTTGAGTTTTGCTTTGGTTTCTGTGACTTTTGAGATGGAGAAATGATCTAGTATCCTTTGCACTAGATAAGTAAATCCCTTTTTCAGTAAGAACATTTCTCCAGTGTCCTTTCTTCCTTTGATTTTCTCTTTCTCTTCTGAAATTTGTTTTACCAACTGATTAAGAACAAACTTGTTCCAATCCAGTTTCTCTCCAAACCAAATAGCATAAATCATCTTCATTTTATCTGATGAGAGAGTGTAGAAGTTTCGAACATGACCAATGACGTTTCTGGTAAGAAGTATCATCAAGATTGCGAATTCTCTCTTTTGTTGATAGATGGAGCCAATGAAATTTTTTTCCTTCTTGTTGATTGCAGTGACACTCCAAAGTTTGCCTTTTTCTTCATTCCCAAAATTGAAAGATGAAGATCCTCTGATTATGTCTAACCCGAAGACAAGTGATAGAAAATGTTCATCAACAATAAAGCTTTTATCTTGAACAGTCGTTTTGAAGATTTTTCCATTGTTGATGATTTCGGCATTCCTGTAGAAATCTCTGATGCCATCTGGACACAAAGTAGTGACCTTTGTATCAATCAGGTTCTCCAATCCTCGAATCTTTTTGATCTTCTGTGCAATTTGGATTGAAAGAGTGGAGTTTGAGAATTTTTGACAAAATTCGTCCAGGCTTGTAGTGATTCCTTCATCAATGTTGTAACGATCCATTGATTTCTGATTTGTGAAATTCAGGGGGTGGAATCTTGAAAGTTTTGAAGTTGATTGAACAGATTTCATCAAGATTGCGTCTATCAATCGTTTTCAAAAATAAGAGTCGTGTCACAATCAATAGGATTTTGTAGGGATGAGCTTCTACTTTTTCTCCCAGATTGACACGTGGCTTCGAGTGATTTGTTATGTCGGCCCAAACGTCAGATGGTAGCTGGAAAGTTTACTTATGTTGGTCCCTTGAAAAGGCTTTGGTTAAGTTTAGAGGGGGGGGGGGGGGTGAATAAACTTAACACTTAAAACTTTGGAGTTAACAAATTCTACAACTTCAGCAGTCTGCTGATACTTCAGGAGTCTGCTGAGACTTCAGTAGCTGCTGATAAACAGTAGTCTACTTATATCAAAATTTAGCCTTATTACTTGTTGTTAAATATGATACTAAGTATTAGATACTTAGTAGTGCATGTGTGTGATTTCAGTTGCTAGATCCAGTAGGTTGATGAGTGAAATAAACTAAGTGCAGAAAGTAAAAGTAGAAAGTAAATGGCAGATTTTTATAGTGGTTCCAGGTGATGTAATCCTGTACGCCACTCTTCTCCTGTGATGTTGGAGGAAATTCACTAGAGATCTTTGATGTAGCTTTTACAAAGATTCCTAAGTTGCTTGTCCTTCACCAATAACTATGGCTTCACAAACTGAAAACTGGGAACAGGTAGAATTGCTGCTCCTGAGTCTTCCACTGGTCCTTGAAGGGTAGGATTGCCTCTTCACCAGCTCCACCACAAACAACAGTCTTTCACACCTAACAGATGCTTCACTGTCTTCAGCAGATTCTTTATAAAATAAAGATTCAATCAAATAAATAATTCAGTTGCAGCAGCTTGATTAGGATGATGTAATCAGCAACTGCAGTCTCCAAGTGTGTAATCTTGATGCAGCTTGAATACAGAATACACTTGAAGAAATTTACTAGATCAGTAAGTTTAAGCTCAGCAAGTTCAGCAGGGTGTTTTTCAGCTCACAAATAGCACTTAAAGTTTATCCAAAAAATTCATCATATTTTCTTGAGTTGAAAGTCTTCTATTTATAGCCAAGAATGCATGTGACTTGTATTTGAATTTCAAATGTGACCGTTCCTTGTATTTGTCCCATCTGATCTGCATTCTGTCTCTATTCATAGGACTGACACTGTCAGAATTCCTTTTTGACAGTGCAGTCTGTCCACCCCTTTGACTTGTATCCAATGAATAAAAATAAAAGTCATCCCAACGTCTTTTTAATCTCAACCTTTGATTTCCTTCATAAGTCAGAGGTAGTTGGCTGTCCCTATCCATGTAGTCTTCCAAGATAATCATGAATTAATCGAAGTAATACATCAGCAGGTTCATGAGTCTACTGAGATACCTATCAGTCTGCTGATCATCACATAACTGTAAATAAATTACAATGCAGCTGATTACTTCTATCTAACTTTTATTTGTGTAGTTAGATTACATCATTTTAATTATAACTAAGTTCCAAACATCATCCAACTTATGGAACTTAGACCTTCTACACAAGGTATAGGTAATCAGTTTAGGTCATCACAGACTTGCCTAAATTCTGATTCCATATCCTTGACTTAAATTACTAAGTTTGATCCCTTAGCCTTCATCTACTGATTTTGAACCCTCAGCCTTCAGTCTTCAGTCTTCAGCAGGTTCTTGATTAGTCTACTGACCTATCTACCCTACTGACCTAGACAAGTCTACTGAAACAAGTCAGCAGCCCTTTACAGTGCTTGTTTGATCAAACCTATTTATGAATCAAACTCTAATAAACCTATACATTTAATCTAGACATCTTTTTGCCTTTGCACTATAACAGCTAGTATGGCACTCATCATCAAAACTGAGGAATTAGTCCAACAATTTCCCCCTTTTTGGTGATGATGCCACTACCCTCACCTAATCAGCAAAGCAAAAAGATAAAACACAAAAACAAAACAAATTCAGTCAATTCTCATTATAAACATTGTTCAGTTATTACAAACTAGATGCAGCAAGTATAAAGAATAATAAGTATGCTGATCTATTGTCTCTTCTCTCTTTCTCTTCTAGCCTTCTCAGCTTGTTCTTGATAGGCTCTGATCTGTTCTATCATATCCCTCATCCATTCATTTTCAATAAGTGTAAAATCAATGTAGGTATTGACTTGCTTCCACCAATTCCAAGCTTCAGGGAGGATAAGATTAATTTCATTCACTCTGAATCCAAACTTCATATACAGCTCCTTGAATTCATCCAGTGAGTCCTTTGCTTTTGTAATAGGTAGCACCTTATCACCTCTGCTACTTCTTCTACTTCTGTTGCTTGCCCTTAGAGCTCTGACTCTTGCTTCCCAAAATTTCAAACTCAAGAAAGAGTTAAGACCTTCATGAAATCCCATGTCATGATAAGGTCTCCTCATGTTGTAATACTCTTTCTTGTACTGTCTAAACAGATCATCAGTGAGTTGAACTCTGCCAGGTGCAGGTTGCCTGAAGGCATTTGTATCATCTGTCCATCTCTTCTGTGCAAAGAGTCTTGCAGCCTCCTTTGCTGCAGCTGATTGGCCCTCTTCCCCCTTAGTGACATCATCAACAAAACGGGATATAAGGCCATGAATAGCCTCCTGTGATACTATCACTCTATGCAATTGACCTTCCATGGTTCCAGTTCTAGTATCAAGAGTAGTAATCCTGGATTGCAATGTCTCCTCCAGTCTGTTGATCCTTTCAGTGAGTTTGGGGTCAGGCACAGTAGGTTGTTGTGCAACAACAGGTTCAGTAGGTTCAGATGTTGCAGCAAGGTTGTCAAGTTTCTGATAAATAGAAATAAGTTGTTCTTTCAGAAATTTATCTTTTGCAGTGTTTCCAACCTTGATGCCTCTCACATCTAGCATCATATCAGTGACAGCATTTTGAGTGGATGTAGAATTTGAAGCAACTGTATCAACAGATTGTCTGTTTTCATTCACCATCTTCATCAGTTCTTCAAATCTATGTTCTTGTCTGTCCAGTTGTGTCCTTAACTGTTGCATATCATGCCTTACAGTCCTCAACTCATTGAACACTTCAACTGGCACTTCACTCCTCATTCTACTATCAGTAGATCCATCAGCAGGCTCCTCAACTCTATATTGTGCCTGTTGTCTGCTGATGACCATTGCCTTACTCATATCTCTCCCAGTAGGGGGAGGTCCTTCCTCAACCATATCACCAAGAATATCTTCCATGATAGGTTCTTGTACAGGTTCTTCAGCAACTTCTTCTTCTCCAAAAATTTGAAATTCTTCATCACTGTAGTCATAGTCCAGCAGCTGTTCTTCTGGATTAACAATATCAGCCTGCTGACTATCCTTCCCTACAGTGGCCTTGGCTCCAGTAGGCTCCACTACAGCAGCCTCATCAACAACAGGGGTTTCCTCCAAACCCAAAGCAGGTTCCAACCTTTGTCCAGGTGCTGTTTGAGACTCAGCAGCCTGTACCTCCTGTTCCAACCTTTGTCCAGGTGCTGTTTGTACCTCAGCAACCTGTACCTCCTCTTCCACTTCCTGTGGATTGAATGTAGCCTCATTATCCACTTGGAAATCTTCAGCATTACCAATCTTGTGCAGGATGATGGCAGTTTTAGTAAGAATGCCCTCAAAGTCAAATCCACCCTGATATTCAATGGATTCTTCTGAGCTGGCACTTGGTTCATTGTGATCAATAAACTTCTCTCCATCAAGATCTTCACTCTGTTCAGCTTCATGTTGTGCAGTAGGCTCTACAACAAAAAATGTAGCAGAATCATCAACCAACCTACCAGCACTCAATGTAATTCCCTCATTGATCAAAGTTTCCAGATCATCCATGGTGAGATCCTGTAGATCCTCATCCATCTCTCCAGTCTGCTGGCCCTCAGCAGACTTGCCAGTATCAGTGGACTGTTGTACAGGTGGTTCTTTCATTAATGCAGTCCCACTGGTTCCTCCTAGTCCAGAGGGGAAGTCTCATCTACTATCAGATGATGAGGAAGAATCATCAGGACCATCTCTTGGATCTCTAAACTTGATACCCTCCTCCTTCTGTTGCTCATCAAATATATCCATCAATCTTGATTGCAGCAAGGTTGTATCAATCAGATCCACCAAGTTCTCCACTCCCGGTTTGCCAAAAGCCCATTCTTCAAGATCTGTCATTGGTTCAGCAGCTGGCTTTTGTCTTTTGTAGAAACCAAACTTCCACTGGAAGTAGTCAGCAATTTGCTGAAGTTTGGGATCTACAAACTCCTCTGTTTTCTTTCTTTGTTTCTCATGCCTTTCAAATGGCAAGAAGGATCTCCTGGGAGCAGCTCCAGTACCTTGTTGACCTCCAAAGGTTCCAACAAGTTGATTCAAAGTTTCTTCAACAGATGTTTGAAAGTCAGTAGGTTGCTGTGATTGTAAATTTGTGCCTACTACTTCCATCTGTATCACACTTGGTTCCCCCTGACTTACATGCTCATCAGCAGGGTTAGCAGCAGACCGCTCTTCCCCCTAAGTTCTTGCCACATTTGCAGGGTCTTCAACCAAGTCTTCAATTGTCTCTTCAACTACCACAGCAGGTTTAGGTTCAGTGGTTTGCTGTGGTTCTTCAGTGGATATTACATCAGGCTCAGGGTCAGCAGACTGCTGTATATCTTCAACAGATTGCTCAGTTACAACCTGTCCAGCATCAGTAGACTTGACACCCTCTTCAGGTGAGGAGTCAGTAATCACCACAGGCGGAATGATAGTTAAGGGCTCAGCCTCAACAGCCTCTTCTTCTTCTTCTACTGGTGCTTCCTCTTGGATTCTTTGAGCTTCCAAGTTTTTCAACTCTTTCCTTTTGCCATATTTTTTCTTTTTGGCAATTTCCTTCCTTCTCTTGGAAAGGGGTTCATCATCTTTCTCAACCACAGTAGACTTTCTCTTTCTACTATCCTCTTTCTATTGTTCCCTCAGAATTTCAACAACAGTTTTTCTTGTTTCAACAACAGCAGGGTCAATAACCTCCACTTGACCCTTAGCAGACTCAGCAGTCTGTGCTGTTTGCTTTCTTGTTTTCTTTGAAGGCTTTAACACTTCAGTTATCTTCCTTGTGTCTCCACTCTTTCTTTTCTTAGAAGCTTTCTTTGATGCAGCAGGTTTGATGGATATCTTCTTAGTTTGCTGAACCTGCTCACCACCAGCATCACCATCATCATCATCATTATCATCGTCAGCATCCTCTCCAGCAACCTCTTCATCATCATCTAGACCAGGAATAGTATAATCAATTTCCTTCTTGAATGTGATCTCAGGTAAACCAACCACCAGTTTCTTCTTCACCAACTGATTGATGTCATCAAAGTTCAAGTGATTCAACTTCTTGTGCCATAGCCAATTGAGTTCTGATTTGGTATGCACAATCAGGCAGGTTTCTGGAACTGTAGTAGACCAATCCACAATATACATATTCTGTTGTCTTCTGCCAGCAAGCACAACTTGATCACCTCTTTCACTAATGACAATGCAGTTGTCTTTGTCAAAAGTAACCTTGTAACCTTTGTCACAGAATTGTCCAGTGCTCAGCAAGTTGTATTCCAGTCCCTCAACATATGCAACATCCTTGATTGTAAGTCCATTTCTCACAAGTGTGCCATATCCTCTTGTGTATCCAGGTGTATTCTTGTTGCCAAAATTCACCCTTGGACCATCTTTTGCCACAAAGTTTGATAGACAGTGCTTATTCTTTGTCATGTGTCTGGAACATCCACTGTCAAAGTACCAGACACCCTACAAAACAAAGTTAATGCATTTTAGGTACCCAAACCTGTTTGGGTCCATAATGGTCAGTGGTAAGCATGACCCTTGGCATGTCTCCATAAGGTCTTCTTCTGAATGTGTCATACTTTGGTTCATACTTTGGTTCATACATGTATTCCACACATCCATAAGTTCTAACAGTAGGTTGTTTAGGAATCACATATGTCTTCTAGCCTTTTGGTTTGTAATGTTGTTTGAAGTGATTCTTGTTGTTAGAAACATTTGCATAACCATAGGTGTGCTGTCTGTTACGAACAACCCTATAATAAGGAGTCTGCTGAGGTCTCTGCTGAGGTCTTGTAAAAGTCCTCTGCTGAGCCCTTTGCTGATTCCATTGCCTAGGTTTTACCCTAGCAGTATGGTTATACTTACTGTTTTTAACAGTATGTGCAGGAATATTCCAATCATCATCATGAGGGAAGAATCTACCTTTCCCCTGAGATAAGTATCCCTTGAATGATTAACATTTTTGGGTTTAGGGTTCTTATCGTTGGAATATTTCTGTTTCTTACCCTTCTGTGGTCCAGCAGACTTGGTAGCAGGTCTGCTATCAGCAGGCTTAGAAGGCACATCAGTCCTATTTTTAGATTTACTCTTTTTATTAGGAGCTGTTGACTTCTTTGACTTCTGATTTTGCTTCCTTGAAGCATTCTCAGTAGGTTTTACTGCCTCAGCAACCTTACTAGGAGTTGGATCTAGTGCAGGTACAAACTTAGGACCAATTCTGGAACTAGGTTCAGGGACCTTACTGGATCCACTCTTGTTGGATTGCTGAGTTCCAAATCCAAGCCCTGTTCTATCTCCAAAAGGCTTTCCTGATTTGTATGCAGTAGCGGAACAAGATGGTTCAGCAGATTCAGAGGCTGCTAGATGTTCAGCAGACTTATGCTGATTCTGTCCACCATCCTTTTCTTTACATTTGAGAACCCTTAATTCAGCTTTCAATCTTCCAACTTCTAATTCAAGAGCTTCTTTTTCAGCCTTCACAACCTCATAACCAGATTGTATTGTCCTCAGTTGATTAAGGATGGCATCCAAAGTCTCATTGTTGTCAGAATTTCTAGGATTTGAACCACAAGTTGATTCACAATCACTTTCAGCAGGAGTATTGATAGATACAGTGTTGTATACCTCCTCGGTTTCATCCATATTGGCCATCAAAGCATAATCCTCCATATCAGCAACCAGTGCTGTATCATCTGATTCATTTCCTTTTTCAGATTCCACATCATATCCTGATTCATCTTCAGCAACCATAGCCTTCTTGCCATGTCTTCTTTGTTGACTCTTGGTCTTCAGTAGGTCTGGACAATCAGGTCTAAAATGTCCAGGCTTCTTGCAGTTGAAGCAAAGGTAATCAGGTTCCTTGCCTTGTTTTAGTTCAGGACAGTCGGGTCTAAAGTGTCCTGGTTTCTTGCAATGAAAGCACAGATAATCATTATCTTTCCTTGGTTCTTCTTTTCTTCTTTCAGTAGGCCTCTTTGTAAAATTTCTTGCAGGGGCCTTTCCAGTCTTCATAATCCTGATTTTCTTGCTCAGTAGGGCAATTTGTTCTTGCATCTCATCCAGCATATCATCCTGTCCTCCTGATGTTTCTTCATGATGTGAAGCAGCCAATGCAGTGGTCTTTGGCTCTTCCTTTTCAGTTTCAGGCACCAGCTTCTTGCTGAATTCATATGCCTTAAGATCAGAGAAAAACTTGAAGGTGTCTTCTTCATGCAATTTCCTCATTTCTTCAATTGCAGTCACCTTCATTTTCCAAACATCTTTTGCAGGTAGAGCTTCCAAGATTTTGGTGTTTACTTCCTCTTTTGAATAACTTACACTCAGCAAGGTGAGTTCATCCAGGATTGCATTGAATCTTGATTCCATTTGCTCAATGGTTTCATTAGGCAGCATCTTGAACTTTTGGAACCTCTTTCTGGCCACACTTATTTTATTCTTCTTTATTGCATCAGTGCCTTCACAGATCAAGTGAATCTTGTCCCAAAGTTCCTTTGCAGTCTTGCAATCTTTAACCTTCATGTACATATTGCTATCCAAGGTTCTGTAGATGATATCAATAGCAATGTTGTTGAGGTTTGCCCTTTTCCTGTCTTCTGCATTCCATTCTCTTTTTGGCTTAGGAATGTACTCAGTTCTGTCACCCACTGTTACTGCCTTTGTAATCTCCAGTGGTCCATCAGTTAATACATCCATCATCTCATCATGAGTAGAAGCAAGATATGCCTGCATTCGACGTTTATACTCATCAAATCTATCAAGAGAACACATCAACATTGTTCTAGCATACTGTGTGTTATCCATGATGCAAATCTTGAAAATCAGTAACTTAAAAGAAAGTTTTAAAGAATTTTCACAAGCACAACAAGTAGGATTCCTTCAGAATAGAAGTACTGCTCCGATACCAATTGTTGGTCCCTTGAAAAGGCTTTGGTTAAGTTTAGAGGGGGGGGTGAATATACTTAACACTTAAAACTTTTTGAGTTAACAAATTCTACAACTTCAGCAGTCTGCTGATACTTCAGGAGTCTGCTGAGACTTCAGTAGCCTGCTGATAAACAGTAGTCTACTGATAGTTCAGTTTGCTGAATTTGTGCAGCGGAATTATATCAAAATTTAGCCTTATTACTTGTTGTTAAATATGATACTAAGTATTAGATACTTAGTAGTGCAAGTGTGTGATTTCAGTTGCTAGATCCAGTAGGTTGATGAGTGAAATAAACTAAGTGCAGAAAGTAAAATGCTGAAAGTAAATGGCCAGAATTTTATAGTGGTTCCAGGTGATGTAATCCTGTCAGTCCACTCTTCTCCTGTGATGTTGGAGGGAATTCACTTGAGATCTTTGATGTAGCTTTTACAAAGATTCCTAAGTTGCTTGTCCTTCACCAATAACTATGGCTTCACAAACTGAAAACTGGGAACAGGTAGAATTGCTGCTCCTGAGTCTTCCACTGGTCCTTGAAGGGTAGGATTGCCTCTTCACCAGCTCCACCACAAACAACAGTCTTTCACACCTAACAGATGCTTCACTGTCTTCAGCAGATTCTTTATAAAATAAAGATTGAATCAAATAAATGATTCAGTTGCAGCAGCTTGATTAGGATGATGTAATCAGCAACTGAAGTCTCCAAGTGTGTAATCTTGATGCAGCTTGAATACATAATACACTTGAAGAAATTTACTAGATCAGTAGGTTTAAGCTCAGCAAGTTCAGCAGGGTGTTTTTCAGCTCACAAATAGCGCTTAAAGTTTATCCAAAAATTCATCATATTTTCTTGAGTTGAAAGTTTTCTATTTATAGCCAAGAATGCATGTGACTTGTATTTGAATTTCAAATGTGACCGTTCCTTGTATTTGTCCCATCTGATCTGCATTCTGTCTCTATTCATAGGACTGACACTGTCAGGATTCCTTTTTGACAGTGCAGTCTGTCCACCCCTTTGACTTGTATCCAATGGATAAAAATAAAAGTCATCCCAACGTCTTTTTAATCTCAACCTTTGATTTCCTTGATAAGTCAGAGGTAGTTGGCTGTCCTTATCCATGTAGTCTTCCAAGATAATCATGAATTAATCGAGGTAATACATCAGCAGATTCATGAGTCTGCTGAGATACCTATCAGTCTGCTGATCATCACATAACTGTATATAAAATACAATGCAGCTGATTACTTCTATCTAACTTTTATTTGTGTAGTTAGATTACATCATTTTAATTATAACTAAGTTCCAAACATCATCCAACTTATGGAACTTAGACCTTCTACACAAGGTATAGGTAATCAGTTTAGGTCATCACAGACTTGCCTAAATTCTGATTCCGTATCCTTGACTTAAATTACTAAGTTTGATCCCTTAGCCTTCATCTACTGAGTTTGAACCCTCAGCCTTCAGTCTTCAGTCTTCAGCAGGTTCCTGACTAGTCTACTGACCTATCTACCTTACTGACCTAGACCAGTCTGCTGAAACAAGTCAGCAGCCCTTTACAGTGCTTGTTTGATCAAACCTATTTATGAATCAAACTCTAATAAACCTATACATTTAATCTAGACATCTTTTTGCCTTTGCACTATAACAGCTAGTATGACACTCATCATCAAAACTGAGGAATAAGTCCAACAACTTCTTTTGACCAATTTGTCCTTCATCAGCCTTTGCCTTCTCAGTTTTGTATAGAAGTCAGTTTTCTGAGGATTTTGCAATGTGAACTGACTTTTCCTGCAAAACAGTTTAAGTTTTCTTCGGTACCCATACCTTTTTATGTCCGGCTGAGTTAGTTACTGAAGTATTACTTTCAGTTTCTTTGTTGAGAGAATTAAGCCTTCTCAACTCTTTTCTGGATAGACCATTACGCTCAATCTTAGTTGATTTCACAAGCTAATCCACTAGATCTTCCAATATCTTGATTTCTAAAGTTTATACTTTTTGAAGTCTCAAGACTGGGTAGGGGTGGGGGATTATCATTTCTTTTGTCAAATTTACTAGACATTAATCTTTCAGCTAGATTTGACACCTCAGTTTCAAGAAACTTATTCCAATATTTTGCTTTGTAAAGTTCTCTGTCTTTTAATTTTAGTTCTAACATAAGTTTTTCAGTTAACTTGACAAGATCAGAGTTTCTCAGACTGAGTTCAGCAAATGATAACTGATTTGAAGAATGTACCTTTTCTTGATGATTTGATGCAGTTTTTTGTTAGGTGTTATGCCCGAAAGACAATTTTTGTAATTGTTTAATTTAATAAATGAAATGATATTATTATTCATATTTATTATTCTCATAATCACCGATGTGACAATAGTATTTACACTACAGAAAACCTAAAAGTATATCGTTTATGTAATCACTTAACTCAGTGTATGGGATATACATGGGAGGATTGAGTTAGTGAAGATGTACTTAAAATACAATTAGCCCGTAGTGAAGTTAATCGAGAGTATCGGGTCTCTCCTTTAACGTGCTATTAATGCGCCCAGAACACAATAGGTGTGATTGTCTTATCCGGACTTTCGGTTAAGAGAACCTAGTGGGGCATTTATATATGATAGATATATCATATAGGGCTTGACCGATTTGATTAGAGTTCACGATATAATTCCGTAATCGAGAAGTCTTATCGAATCAATGGATGATCATATTTATGGATATATCTTAATCCCGAGGTGATCACAGTCAACTGCTTGAATCAGTATGAAGTTTGACTTGACGGTTAAGGATTACACTGAGTCTGTGGTCTGAATTACCCCATCTTGGCATTGTACTAGATTGAGTGAGTAGTCTGTGTTATCACAGATACGGAATCCATTCCTTCCATTTATGGAAGTAGATAGACAGTTCCCTTGTTTGTTAATCCTAGAAACCGATCGATCCATGGAGTTCATATTACACCGATTAGCTACCAGTGAGTTGTATGAATTAATTGATCACTAGGGGTTAATGGTAAATAAGGATAAGAGGTTCTAAAAAGGGTTAACGGTAACTTCCATTTAGAATGAACAGTCTATGGAGGATTAATCCATATGTAATGATTATATCAATGGACGCTTATTGTTATTCTCGTGAGGAGATAAATATAATCTCATAATCGGAGGAGTGCGATCACGGGATTATGGTGGCATATTCTGTGATTGATTTATCGAATATAATTATTCTGCTCGTAAGATAATTATTTATTTGATTTATCGGAGCCGCTGATTATTAGTCCATGGTCCCCGACGTGCCTCCAAATATAGCATAGCTATTCTCGGACGTCGAATCCTAATAATATTAATTTAGTTCTTGTTGGACTTTATTAAAACGATATGTGAATTAATTGTTTAGTGGACTATTAAATTAGTTGGGCTAAATAATTAAATATGTGAAAAAGACATTTTTCATAATCTTGGCCCAAAAAGTGTGTTATGGCCAAAATTATTGTGACTAGGTCACAAGCAAGTAAATTTTCGCCAAAGACTTCTTTTATGGAACAAGAAATTAATTTTCTTGTGGATTAATAAGACATGTGCATAAAATATTTATTGGATAAATATTTATGGAAAGAAATAAAGATAAATATTATTCTAGATTTGTTCTAGAATATTATGGAATTATCTTTTATTTAATAGGATTATTATAATTGATTTTGTATTAATTATTAAATCCTTGGAGGTTAAGTTTTACTCTCCTATATAAAGAGAGTTCTCCTAAGCCTTACAACACACAATTTTCGAGTTCCACCTCTTAGAGAGGAGGAAGAAATTTCGGCCAAGAGGGTTGGGGAAAATCTTGGAGATTTTTCCGGGTAGCATATCGGAAGGATTCGAGACGAGGATTTCCTTCCACCGGTAGTTACTTGGATCACATGTACGGAAGATTGTGGTGCTCTCACACCTTGTTCGTTCTTTCCATTGCGGTTCTTCAATTTGGATTTTGAGATCCAAGAGGTATGTTCTACAACCCCCTTGTAGAGTAGATCTAGTTATTTTATTACGTGTAATTTATAGATCTAGATCCTTAAAATCGCTTCCGCTGCGGATGATATTACTAACAGTGGTATTAGTCGCCATGGCGATCTATATTTATACGTATAAAATATTAGATCTAGGAGTGGAAAACATGTAGCTTTTATTGTCCAATTTTTTAATTTGGCCAATGCATGTTTATATATATTTATGTTGTTGCGATTGTTGTGGTTTGAAGAGATGGATTGGGGTTGACATTGTTTACCTGTTAGATCTATTGTAAACTCGTATAAATGATGAAAATTCGTTCATATGAGTATAGGAAATTATGTAATTTATCTTTATTGCAATTTTAATTTCCGGAAAATAGATCTATTTAGTAGCTGTTTAGTATTTTAGTTTTTCCCGTTGATCGAGCCGTTAAAACGAAGATCCCTCCGGTCAGAATCAAGATTAGAAGATGGTGATTTACTCCACAAATTTTGGCGTCGATCAGAGTCCGTTTCGATATCCGTTCGTTGCTGCGAAGACGCTGCTGTAACAGAAAAACGCAGGATTCACAGAAACTCTACCTGTGACTTCCTCGATTTTCTGGGAGAGTTTGGACCGTTGAAACGCAAATCCAACCGGTCAGATCAATAAATATTGAGTTTTTGACGTGGTATAAAAATTACAGGTCGATCGGGATTCATCTCGATTCCCGATCGTCCTCGGGAAGTCTTTGAGGCACTGCTGTAAAAGTCAGATCCAACAGCAAGTTGAGCGGCTCAATGGAGAAAATTGACAAGTCAAAGCTCCGATCCAACCATCCATATTGAAGCCCGAGGAATGAAGAACAGATCTGGAAAGTTTTGTCACAATCCGAGTTCGTTTGGTTTCCCGATCATCGAAGAATTTGAACAGCTGCAGATTTTGTTAGAAAGTAGTAAACCCTAGTTAGGGTTTGGTTATTTATTTTCTAATATGTTAGATACGGGGGTGCCAACGGTCCATCTCGGTGTTTAAATTTTCCGCAATTTATTTTTTATGTGTTTGATCATAAAATAGATATAAAATCGAAATTTCCATGACATGCATCATATCATAAATCCACTCCATGCATACATATAGAATTTTAATTTTGGTAATTAAAATAGGCATGTATACAAACTCGCGTAATTAGTTGAAATTTGATTAATACGTGGTAATTAATAAATTTTAGTAACTAATTAAAGATCCGAGGACGGGTTATGAAATCGTTAAGCCTTTCGGTGTGTGTTCTCGGTGAACCGCCTTAAAGCCCAAACGAGATCACGTTTTCGATTCGTAGTGTCTACGAGATTGAATGATGGTAAAAGAACAATAAATCTTGGATAAAAACGGTTCGCCTATAGGTTGGGTGGTCAAATGAGCTTCGCCCGACCGACTTAACCCTCCTAGTGTGATGTATGCACGGGGGTCCGGCAAGACTAAGCTACACTGGAGAGCAGACGGGTGATTCCTTCTTATCTCAATGGGTCTGTCTTGACCCGATTTCGTCCGACTGTCACATATGTTCCAACGAATAGGACGGGTAGGCTTGCCTACGTTACCGACACCATTTGGAATCCTTGATTTAATGTGCTTTTATGTTAACATCAAAAAGACGTGGTTAGTTAACCCACCACCACTTCCAAAATATTGAGTGGGAGCGGGGGAGGCGACAGCCAACCCCACGGCCTCTACTATAGATACAAGTAAGTGAGAGAAGGGTGACGCCTCGCGGCGCTTTGATTTCGTCCCCCTACGGATGGTGTTCACCCCTATCAACATTCATGGTTTGGTCTCCGAAAGGATAGGATTTCTGGGTACTCGTCGGGTCACTGACCTATCCTGCGACGGCACACTCGGGGCGTACCTAAGAGATCCGATATAGTAGGTCACACTCATAAAGGATATATTTGGTAATATCTGGGCTAAAAAAGGAAGGTAGTCAATGAATAAAGAGATGTTCGATTCTCGTGGGATGTTTGATTCTCACAAGTTATTCATTGATGAGATTGTCTCGATTTAACCGTCATCTCTTTGACCTACACTACGGCGGCACTGAGATGCGATGTTAAAACATTGGAATGGTAGAGTAGACTTATCTTTTAGTTACAATTCCTAAAATAAATAATATAGTAGTGTTAAACTTGAACTAATATATGTCATTTTATTTACAGCATTATATCCCTTACAAAATTGCTTAAAATTTATAATTGAGTAGTATTGACTTCGTTAAAAAGTGGAAAGTAACTAGGACGTTGAACTAGTTAATCGATAATGCAATTAATTTTCGGAAGAGATATTTTTCTCTTAAGCCTTTTAAAAATCAGAGTGACATATAGGTATGTCACTAGTGTCACTCGTGTCAAACGGGAGACAAACTTATGTGATTTCGGACTTTAAAATTCTTCTAGTGAATTTTGAGTGTGTAGTAATTACACGAGTAATTTTCTAATTGAAAAATCGGAAAATCATGAAGTATTACTAGTTGGACGATATTTGGATTCGATGAACTGGTGGGAGCTTTATGATTTGTTGTTTTTCTAGAACATTAGAAAAGTGTAACTAACTACACACGTAAACGTTCTAATTGAAAAACCGGAAAGTCATGAACTGTCGCTAGTTGGACGATATTTGGAATCGATGAACTAGTGGGAGTTCTATGATTTGTTGTTTTTCTGGAAACATTTGAACTATGTACGAAAGATTATCTAATCGGAAAATCATAAACAATAAAGCATTGCTAGTTAGACGGTATTTGGAACCGATAAACTAGTGGGAGCTTTAATGTTATGATTTATGATTTGTTGTTTTTTCTAGTATATTAGAAAATCCGAGAAGTCCCGACGAGTAACACTCGAAATAGACATCTCACGGTTCAAGAGTAGTGTCTACTCAAACGAACCGCTGGTTCAAGACTGTTTCCATTTACGGAAAGTCAAGAATGGGAGAATATGTCTAAAAGTGTTAGTCATCTAAACTGAGAAAACTTTAAGGCTGAACCGAAAATTAATTAACTGAAAATCATAGGATAAGGACAGTGATTTTGGATCACCAACCTATGAATCCTTGGCGATTTTCTCGAGCTAAGTTCTTTGGAAGAACAAGGTAGCGGTGCATTTAACGATTAAAAGAGTAAACAACGGGCAGTTAATTTTAGCTAGAATAGTGGGAGTGATATAAGGTAATGAATCTCGGATTCAATCCTTGGATATCGCGGGAAAATTATTTTCCGTTTAAGATTCGTTGGAACGAATGGATTTACCTTCTATTCGATAATTTGTTTGTCGCATAGAAAGTGAATATACCATTTGTAGTACGAATCCAAGACTCGGACTTTTGTTTGATAAAGTCAAAACCACTCACAATTGCTGAAATATGTATATAAAACACATCTTAAGAACTCTTAAAAGCAATTGGTTTCTATATTTAGATAAACGCTTCTTCATATCCCATAGTTAGTGCATAGTCCCTAAAAGACAAGACTTGAAGACTGGCTCAGGGTGATTCTTTTCTCCCAGTCTGGTTATATTGTCTCAAAGGTTCAATGACTAAGTTTCCTTTCAATCGGGAAAGGATAATGGTTATAAAGAAGTAACATAGCTTGTTCGTGACGACCTTCGAGGTCTAATGAAAGACATAAGCTAGTAAGAGCTTCCGAGTAGTGACGTCTTGTCTGATAACTATTCAAACACTCCGGTAAGTTTATCCAAAATATTCTGAGGTGTCTCTGATTTTGTCGGAGATGGAGTATTCTCTACTCAAAAATGGGCCATCACATAGTCCTAGGGACTGATGCTCGGCCTGCCACATAGAGAAATGCTTTCACTAAGGGAGAAACCGTTAAATTGCTTTACATAGTTGTAGATGTGCTATAATACACTGCTTCACTCAATAAAGATATTAGAAGCGAAATTTCAGTTTACATTGAAATGTAAGGCCGAGAAGTCTACCTAGAATATGCTTTGGAATTTACGGATAAGGTGTGGATTCGGTTCACCCCACTTCCATAAATATAAGCATTTAGCACACGGTGCTTGAAGGTAGGTCTGGGAATTTCGTGAACACGTTCGGTCAGTGACCAATCGTTCTATATCTTGTAGCATTGAGAAAAAGGTTTGTTATAAGATTCTTGAAATCGGGAAGGGACAGTTATACTGTTGCATCCTTCCTGATAGAGTCCATGAACAACAAAACCTTGAACCTTGAAGTACGTTTACTCAAGGTAGTTACTAACTGATTAAAATCAGACCACATCCAACATCGGTTGTTGGTGATAACACTAAATACTGCTAAACTAGATCAGAATTTCGATCCACCCAGAATATAGTGGGAGTATGGTTTATCTATTACCAATTACGGGTTCTGCGGACTTTGTAGTCTGAGGATCGATTGATGACCTATGGCTCTTTTGTGAGCAGTATAGGATTCTGATAATAGAGGTTGGTTTAATAGCCATAACCCTGTGAATGGAGTTCGGTACTCCAGTTCTGTTCATACTCTTGTAGAACCACCTGAGTGTCTCAGGCCCAGTGGGAGTAATTGGATCTACACGAAAAAGAGTAGAATGAATAGGAAAGTTCATCTTTCAGAGCAAAGCTTGAGTGGTCTAGGGGTAATTCCCTAAGAAGTAGAGAGTTAATCAGACCTTGAACTCTCTTACCACTTAGTATTGCATGATTTCGTTCAAAAGCAGAAAAAAAAAAAAAGGGTGATTCCCTGAGATTTTCTTGCCAAACAAACGGAATCTGGATTCATTCGGAACAAAAGGGTATTGCCTTATGAGCTTATGACAGGATGACTGTCAAGGCTTAAGTCCTTTGTGGATAAAAAGCAAACCTCTCGGTCACTGGAAGTCATATATTTCTACAATACATGAAGTTGACCAGAATATTGATAAGTCTTTTGTAGACTGGATATCAATTTTAGTACAATAGTGAATATATACATACATATATTAGTGTTTATGAAGGATAACACTGCACCAGTTGGCAACAACATGGGTGTGCTATCTGAAGTCAGAATATGACAATGCCACAATTCTCTGCAACAGAGATTTGGACAACATTCTTAAGAGTTTGACTCGGTCGAATTCATTAGAATCAGTCACTGGTTTCCCATCCATCTTATTGGTTAAGATGATGAATCTGTGTATGCAATATTCAACGAGGAAGTTCTACCCTATGCCTCAGGAATGACTCTCTAAATCTTCGGATAGAGATAAATTGGATAGATTCTCTTTTCTAGTAAGAGATGGTCAGGTTATTGAACGTCAACTTTGATCGAATCTTAGATTCAGCGGTTAACAAAGTAAGTTTAGTATGTCCTTTAGTATCTTGAGAGAACGAGGAACAATATGCGGATATATTCATGTGTGAACTTGGATATGTGTGATACACTGATTTTGACTTTAAGTCAGATTGAGGATGATCGTTAAGTCGTTCTCGGGCTCAGTGTTTACTCAGTACCACATGATTAGATGGACCGGTAACGTTTCGATTCTACGGATCGTCTCGAGCCGACAAACTGACTAATCATTAAGACTCATGACATTTATGTTGGTCCCAGAGAAGGGTGAAACTATAGTCAGAGGGGGGGTGAATGACTATAGTGGAGTTTCAAAAACTTTTCTTCTTCTAGTTAAAAGCTTTTGGGCAGCGGATAAGTCCCTTCTTAATATATTGTTTTCAAATCGGTTTAGACAGTCACAGATGCAAATTATGATGTATGCAAATTGAATGAATGCTGCAAAGTAAATTGCAGAAATTAAATTAACACAAGGCTTATTGTAACACCCCGATTTCCAATCCCGTCGGCCGCCGGTATTGGTCACCGTAGTGCCACTCATCACGACACACAGTCGTGGTAGTAATATCCAACATTCCACAACAGAGAAATAAACGTCCACCATTCATTATTTAAAACGTTAAAATAAGTTCAATCTCCGATAGAAAAGTGAAAACATGCGGAAATGTCAATATGTTTCAAAATTTAAAAATTCCAATAAAGTGAAAACACGTGACTGCGACTACGTGGCTCTCAAACCCCGCGACATCCCAGCAACAAGCAAACATCCGTAGAAATACCTGCTAAGAATCTGCTCCCCATAAATGGATCATAGCAGGGCCCACCAAAAGTAGAAACCGTCAACTATAAAGTTGAGTAAGAATAAATCCAGTATATGCAAAATAAGATCGTGCACTTGTTCGACGTATTCGAAACACCACTAACATTCAAAAACCCAAGCTACAAGGAAAGTAAAACTTTCAAACCATATGTCAAAACCAACCCACTCAGGTTAACCGAGGACTAAACTAACCCATGAAAGGTGCAACCAATTTATGAAAATTACCAACAATCCATAAGGATACAACCAAACTATAAAAGACACAACCAACCCATACCGGACACAATACATCACAACTATCCATACATAAAGGTCCCGAATGTGCACATCCTCAAAAAGGGTAAACCCCTAAAGAGGAGGATCCTAAAGGTCAACCAATGGTACCATTATTAAAATGGACCAACACGTACTGGGGTGCAAAGAAACCTTCCCGGGTTCCCGGCTTCGGGTGCTACCCTATCCGGCCCAACCACACCACTGTCTGCAACTTCCCAAATACGTTAAGGTCATTGAAGTCGTAAGGAAACCTTCACGGGTGCCCGGCTTCGGGAGCTACCCTATCCGGCCCAACCACTACTGGTCTACGAACTTCGATGCCCAATATCCGAATCTCACCAAGACACCAATATCCTTGACTCATCAAAACGTAACTTACCAAAACATGTTCATAAGACTGGACAACAACCCACAAAGGAAGAAAGACAAAATAAGCTAGACATCCGTTTGGAAGCCTAGACGCACGTTTGAACCCCACTGGACGCCCGTCCAAAACTGGACGCCCGTCCATAGAAGCCAGACGCTCGTCCACCAAAAGTTTCTACATCCTGAATCAAATTTCTCTACTGGACGCCCATCCCCAAACACCCAGACGCCCGTCCACCCTGAAACCACTACAACCTGAATCAATTTTAACACCCAGACGCCCGTCCGGTAAACCAAACGTCCGTCTGAAGTGTACCCCAGGGCGGACTCCCGTCCACATGAATCGGACGCTCGTCCAGCCTGGGTTTCTACTAGAACCCTAAAAATGCTCAATACGATTTTCAAGTCGTTTTTCAATAAAACAGCATCAAAAGCAACATATTAAGCATAGAAACCTTCATATGAAAGTAGCATATCATCTATCGACTCTAACCAAAGTAACAACACACTACTAACGGTGTTTAACATACCAAAACACGACAACCAAGTGTAAACGTCTTGGATTAAAAGTGGCAGCATTACAATCTTCGTTTCAAAACATGATTACAGTCCCTTAAACACTCTGAGACACACTAAATAGCCCCAAATTACACCTAATAAACCTTGAACAACAATACCAAGCATCTAAAAACCATACACAACCCTATATGATACTCAAGACTTCATCTTTCAAGCCAAACGAAAACGCACTATAGAATTATTCTTACCGGTTAAGCTGCGTTTCTTGAAAGCCCTCTGCTATCGAGCTAAAATCGCTCCTCTACGAAGCCCGAATTTATATCTACGACACGACGGCAACAATCCTTAACACGAAGGAGAGATTTCTCTCCTTCTCTTCACAAGGAGGACGGCGGCTAGGGGGAGAAAGGAGGGTTTCACGCTGAAAATTTTGTGTTTTGGGGAAAATAAGGGAGGAAAAAGGAGTGAAAGTCCTTTTAATTTATTAATAAATAAATCCTTTTTAATTAAAACTCCTTTTTAATTATTAATAAATCCCTCCAAAAATTAATAAATCCCATAATTTCCCAAATAATTAGATCTCTTATAATTAATTAGGAAGTCAAAATTTCGGGATATTACATCCTCCCCCCCTTAAAACAAAACTTCGTCCTCGAAGTTCAAGTTCGTACCGGGCGTCGCACCACCCCCCCCCCTTAACCAACTGATCAATCAGCTGGTCCCTCACATTCCCATTCCTAGGAGGCATAGCTAAAACTACAAAAGTACACAATCATGTATTCAATTATCACCTATATCATGCCACAGAATATTTCACATATACTAACACTTACTGTCCAAAATTAATTGCAACACACAGCCACATTGCCACATACATCAGAACTTACCGTACTTTCCCTACATAGAACTCAATACCTACCCCACACATCCTCACTGTGCTTATTTTAGTGAATTTATTCTTAAGGTTCATTTTAGGTGGTGGTCCTGGAGTCGAACGTCTCTGATACCACTTTGTAACACCCCGATTTCCAATCCCGTCGGCCGCCGGTATTGGTCACCGTAGTGCCACTCATCACGACACACAGTCGTGGTAGTAATATCCAACATTCCACAACAGAGAAATAAACGTCCACCATTCATTATTTAAAACGTTAAAATAAGTTCAATCTCCGATAGAAAAGTGAAAACATGCGGAAATGTCAATATGTTTCAAAATTTAAAAATTCCAATAAAGTGAAAACACGTGACTGCGACTACGTGGCTCTCAAACCCCGCGACATCCCAGCAACAAGCAAACATCCGTAGAAATACCTGCTAAGAATCTGCTCCCCATAAATGGATCATAGCAGGGCCCACCAAAAGTAGAAACCGTCAACTATAAAGTTGAGTAAGAATAAATCCAGTATATGCAAAATAAGATCGTGCACTTGTTCGACGTATTCGAAACACCACTAACATTCAAAAACCCAAGCTACAAGGAAAGTAAAACTTTCAAACCATATGTCAAAACCAACCCACTCAAGTTAACCGAGGACTAAACTAACCCATGAAAGGTGCAACCAATTTATGAAAATTACCAACAATCCATAAGGATACAACCAAACTATAAAAGACACAACCAACCCATACCGGACACAATACATCACAACTATCCATACCTAAAGGTCCCGAATGTGCACATCCCTCAAAAAGGGTAAACCCCTAAAGAGGAGGATCCTAAAGGTCAACCAATGGTACCATTATTAAAATGGACCATCACGTACTGGGGTGCAAGGAAACCTTCCCGGGTTCCCGGCTTCGGGTGCTACCCTATCCGGCCCGACCACACCACTGTCTGCAACTCCCCAAATACGTTAAGGTCATTGAAGTCGTAAGGAAACCTTCCTGGGTGCCCGGCTTCGGGAGCTACCCTATCCGGCCCAACCACTACGGGTCTACAAACTTCGATGCCCAATATCCGAATCTCACCAAGACACCAATATCCTTGACTCATCAAAACGTAACTTACCAAAACATGTTCATAAGACTGGACAACAACCCACAAAGGAAGAAAGACAAAATAAGCTAGACATCCGTTTGGAAGCCTAGACGCACGTTTGAACCCCACTGGACGCCCGTCCATAGAAGCCAGACGCTCGTCCACCAAAAGGTTCTACATCCTGAATCAAATTTCTCTACTGGACGCCCGTCCCCAAACACCCAGACGCCCGTCCACCCTGAAACCACTACAACCTGAATCAATTTTAACACCCAGACGCCCGTCCGGTAAACCAAACGTCCGTCTGAAGTGTACCCCAGGGCGGACTCCCGTCCACATGAATCGGACGCTCGTCCAGCCTGGGTTTCAACTAGAACCCTAAAAATGCTCAATACGATTTTCAAGTCGTTTTTCAATAAAACAGCATCAAAAGCAACATATTAAGCATAGAAACCTTCATATGAAAGTACCATATCATCTATCGACTCTAACCAAAGTAACAACACACTACTACCGGTGTTTAACATACCAAAACACGACAACCAAGTGTAAACGTCTTGGATTAAAAGTGGCAGCATTACAATCTTCGTTTCAAAACATGATTACAGTCCCTTAAACACTCTAAGACACACTAAATAGCCCCAAATTACACCTAATAAACCTTGAACAACAATACCAACCATCTAAAAACCATACACAACCCTATATGATACTCAAGACTTCATCTTTCAAGCCAAACGAAAACGCACTATAGAATTATTCTTACCGGTTAAGCTGCGTTTCTTGAAAGCCCTCTGCTATCGAGCTAAAATCGCTCCTCTACGAAGCCCGAATCTATATCTACGACACGACGGCAACAATCCTTAACACGAAGGAGAGATTTCTCTCCTTCTCTTCACAAGGAGGACGGCGGCTAGGGGGAGAAAGGAGGGTTTCACGCTGAAAATTTTGTGTTTTGGGGAAAATAAGGGAGGAAAAAGGAGTGAAAGTCCTTTTAATTTATTAATAAATAAATCCTTTTTAATTAAAACTCCTTTTTAATTATTAATAAATCCCTCCAAAAATTAATAAATCCCATAATTTCCCAAATAATTAGATCTCTTATAATTAATTAGGAAGTCAAAATTTCGGGATATTACACTTATAGTGGTTCAGGGTGGTGTAATCCCTTAATCCACTCTTCTCCTGTGATGATTGGAGGAATTCACTATTGTTTTCACAGATACAATAGTATGATTGTCCTTGGCTTCCCAAGCTTCACAATCTGCAAGACTATCACTCTTTGACTGCAACAGCTTCAGTGATTCAGTCTTCCTTTTGCTGCTCCTTGAGATCAAAATCCTTCAACAGCTATCACAGATTCAACTCCTTCTCAGATTGCCTCTGATTCGGTTGCTTTAGATTGATGTGAATGTGATTCACACACTTGCTTGATCAATCTCAGTTATGAATATGACTTTGTAGTTCTGATATTTGAGTTGATCACTAGTTGTATCCTTGTAAGTTCAGAGAGAAGGCTTTTCAAATTGACAGAGTTTCTACTTTCTTTCTTTTTGAATCGTTGTTTTCTTTTTCTGTCAATGCCTTCTATTTATAGCCTTGAATAACCTTGGTTTTTGAAATTCCGTCCGTTGGCTATAATAATGAGGGAATAATCCTTGATTTCATTCTTGATTCCCCCTTAATTGTATTCTCCTTGATTTCAGTGATCGGATTCTTTCTTCAAACGTATAGCAGAAAATCCGTCCTTGATTGATCCTTTAATGATTGTGCATTTAATGCATGATCTTCTGAATCTTCATCGTATATCAAATTTAATCTTGTGAATGTCTCTTCGCCGTTTATAGAACGGTAGAGTGAGCCTTCTGACTTAGCCGTTCATTCTTTCTTTGCTGTTCTCTTTGCCGAAGTCAGTGTACTCAGCCGATTCACTGTTTCCTTCTTTGTTCTAGTATTTGGAGAGTCTTTGAACTTCACTGATCCTTGATTTGAGTGAGACCAGTGTACACCTTATTTGAACATTTGAGTTTTATCATTTAAAACATAACTTAGACTTATCCAAGGTCATCACAGACTTCCTTGGTTATAAGCAGATCATAATGTCTTATTTCTTCGCTGCTGGTGCTTGGCTGGCTTTCCTTTGCCGAATATCTGTTTTTGCTTTGCCGTCCTACCAACTAGTACAATACTTGTCTGACTCAACTTATACAACATGTCAGACTCTAAGTAAAGACTTATACAGAGAATTCTAACTTATTTCAGGCTTGCTATAGCAGCTAGTATGGCCATCATCAAAACATAATAAAATGTTCCTAACAATTTCCCCTTTTTTGATGATGCCAATACCCTCATAAGCCTGAACATGAGTGATCAAGATTTTCATAATAAACAACAGAACAGTTTTATTCATCCATCAAGGGGCAATAAGATCCAAAAATTTATTCAACTGTTACAAACTACATTTTGCTTAATTCAGCCTTGTACCTTTTGAACTTTGTAGTCTGAACCTCTTCAATGTCTTTCCAATCAATTTCTGGAAACTTCCACTTCCAGTAAGCAAAAGCTGTGTATTCAGATACACCCTGAAAAACTCTTTTGGCAAAAAGTCTATTGAAATCAGGCATGGTCTCATTGGCCTTAGGTTCTCCAAAATATTTTTCAAGTCTTTCCCTAGCCTCAGCAATGTGTGAGTCTGCAAATTTGAGACTTTTGTAGAGACCCCACTGTTCCTGTTTCTCCAATCTTCCTATAGGATTGAAGAATTTTGCCATATATTTGAATTCTTCTTGTTGTTCAGCTGGCAAGTCTTCTGGTCCTTTTGCTGATAATGGTATGGCTGAGCTTGGTTTGTTGTCGGTTTGTTTGAGAAGTGCAAACTCCCTTTTTACTTCATTGTAGAGTTTGGCCATATCAGTTCTCATCCTTTCATCCTGATAGTTTAGCCAATCAGCCCAAGCTTCATCTTGTGAGAGGTGAGGATACGGTCCTTCCTGTACTCTGAAAAATTCTCTTACATGGTCCAGTACATCTGCATCATATTCTGCTTTGCTTTGGTGACCAGTGTAAGTTCTGTGTTCCCCAGTATATCTGGAGCTGCTGCTGCCTCTGCTGGTGTTTCCTCTGGTGCTGGATTTGTGTTGACTGGCTGATCCTCTTTGCTGACTAGATCCAGACCTTTGTTGTCTGCCGGATCTGTCTCTATCATCATCTCTTCTTTGCATAGGATGAGGAAATCCAATGCAGGGTTCCTTTAGGGCCTTTTCTTTTTTTTCTCTGACTCTTCTTTGCTATTCTTCTACTTCATTTATGATTCTTATTTCTCTGTCTCTTGCTCTCAGTTGTTCTTCAGTAAAATTTGGGGGTCTGATTGTTGATCCTTCAATTTCAGGCTTATCCCGATTTTTCCCCTTTTTGGCAGCATCATCCCTTTGCTGGAGTAAGATGCTATTTGTGGCCTCTGTCGTGCCGATCAGAGAGTCAAGCTTTGATTCAATAGATGTGAATCTGTGGTGATGATCGTCCAGTTTCTCATTCACACTACGAAATTTAGTGCCAAAGGCCACTGCCATTGATTCATTTTCTTGGGAAATATGATGTTTGAGCCCTGCAAGATTGTTGGTGATATTGATATTAAGCTGCTTCATCAGACTTCCCTGTTGTTGAACAACAATGTTTTGTGCATCAATGTACTCTGCAATGGCCTGAAACTTGTGTTCAATGGAGGAACTTTTGTCATTAAATGCTGAAGTCGTGGATCTGAGATACATGGCTTGCTGCTCCAATTCTTCAGCCAGCAGGTCTGCTGCTTTCTCAAAAGTTTCATTTGTAATGCCAGTTGCCAGCTGAGAGAGTTTGTGCCTTGTGTCAGCTGGTTCTGGTTCTGTTTGTTGTCCCTTGTTTTGATGTTGAGTGACATCTGCTCCAGTTTCCAAATCGTCAAGAATTTGGGTAGATGTATATGCTGGAGTTGCTTGAGCTGCAGTTCCCCCTATCTCTGTGCTGGGGGTTGTCTTGACTGGAGTGGTAGCAGCTGAACTAGTGTCCACAATGTTTGTGCCGTTAGCTGGAGCGTTGACAGACAGCGGTTGAGGAATTGTCTTTGCTGGAGTTGTAGACTTACCAGAAGCTTGTGGTTTCAAAAAGGTACGAAGGAGAGTAGTATCATCAATTGCATCTGGTGCAGTAGAGTCCTCTTCTTTGTCTTGGCCAAGATCATCATCATGATGATCATTAGCATCATGATCATCACCATCATCCTGATGATCATCTTCACCATCATCTGAGTCATTACTTTGTCCCCCAGAGGTCTGGGGCAACTTTGCCTTGGCTGCATCAACCAATTCCCATAGTGGGGATTCATCAAGTACTCCTACAAGAGTTGTGATACCCAGAAAATCAAATAACCATGCTTCATCAGCAAGCATGCGGTCTGTGTCTTGAAGTTGTTGTCTGGAATCCCCTTCCTTCCATTCAAGATATTCTGCAATTCGATTATCTATATCGTTTGCAGATAAATGTACAGCCTCTTCTGGAGAGTCCTCATCGTCTTCAGTGTTTTCTTCATATGGATGCTGTCCATCCTCACTGGTATTTGCTTCTTCTTGCTGTGCTTCCTCATCAGAATCCGCCTCTTCTTCTTCTTCATCGATTAATTTCCCAAAGTCTGTCTTTTCCAGACTTCGCCGGACTTTTTGTTTCTTTCTTTGTCCTGAGGTGTTGTGTGAGGATTTCTTCCTCTTTCCGTCTCCTGCCTTCTTTTGTGGTTTGACATAAGTAAACATGACTTTGGATTCATGCAGTCTGTTGAGTTGTACAGTGGGGACTTTGAGACATTGCAATAGATAGTGCAACTGTATCCCGTATGACTTTTTCACCCAGAATTGTCCTTTCATTGTCTTTCCCTCTTTTATCGCTTTTTCGCCTGCTTTTACTTCACCTTGGATTTGTACTTTGATTCTCAAAAAGAAGTATTTTGCCCAATTAAATTGTAGCTTGTTATAAATGATTCCCATTAGCCGCATCCTGATTTCTGTCATGGCATGATTTGCTCCCAACTTTCCTTCAATGGTTTTGCCAATTAGGGCACTAAACTCATTAAAAGGCTGCTTCAACTCAGATCTGAGACAGTTGACTTTTGTGGATCCTGCGTTTGCCGTTTTGGCAATGATTGCCCAGAATTCGTCCAAGTCTTGTAGTACCAATGTCACTTTTGCTTGACCCTTATTTGAAAGTTTGAGATGTTTTCGAATTACCTTTGCTGTAATCACAACGCCTCTGCCATTTACATATGCTACAATCTTGTCTTCTTCAAACTTGTCACCTTCTTCAGTAGGGAGCCCAGGCACGTATTGTGCGGATTTCCATAAAGAAATCAGACTTTCATAGCACACCTCAGATATTGGAGGATTGAGGAGGGTGGATAATTTTAGTTTTTCGGAGCCTGCTGCCAACCGTTTGGCATGCTCATCATTTCCACACAGCTTCAGGTAGTGTTCTACTTGAAAGAATGAACCAGTGGCAATCGATTTTTCGTACCCAGCTTGGGTGATTGAGGAAGATGATGTCATTTTTTAGAGGGAGAGGGGTTTGAAAATAAACTTGAGTTTGCAATAGAGATAAACAAGAGTAGGGTTTGTAATTTGCAAGTGAGCGTAAAGATTTCTGAAAATCTCTAAGTCTTGTTTATATAGGCGATTTTGGGTAGTGTGAACATGGTTTGAATATGGAAGGATTTAGTGACATAATGGCGTGATTTTGTGTATGAAAATCGCGATATTCGAGGGAAATGGGGGTGTGGTTTGAGGCAAGTAATGATAGAGCCCGTGAATCGAGGAGTTTATAATTCGAAAAAATAATATAATTACCTCCATGATCACAAGTTGATCGCCACGTGCGTATAGAATAATCCTCCATAATTTCCTTATTCTCCACAGGTAATCAGAATTGATTTTGTTCACACTCTTAATTTGTCCAAGTCTTTATTTCAGTGAAGTGCCTTCGCTGGCCACTTAGCCGTTCTATAGGTTCTTTACTTAACTGCTCTATTTCACTGTTCCTAACAATCAGTTAAGTTACCTTCACTGGATGCCAGTGCCTTACTTGATGCATCTCCTGTAACGGCAAAGGTCGTACCAGTTAATGAAGTCACTTAGCCGATTACTCCAGCTAGCCGCTTTTTTATACTTATTCAATTTCAATCATTCCTAACTCAGTTCTTAGCTTGCTGAATTTTTCATAACTGAGTGGTTTAGTGAAGATGTCAGCCAATTGATATTCAGTGGATATGTGTTTTAGGATGACATCCCCTTTTTCAACATGGTCTCTGATAAAATGATGTCTCACATCAATGTGCTTTGTTCTTGAGTGCAATACTGGATTTTCTGTAATAGATATTGCACTTGTGTTATCACACATGATTGGAATTGTTTTCTCTTCTACTCCATAGTCCCTTAGCTGTTGTCTTATCCACATTACTTGTGCACAATAGCTACCTCCTGCTATGTATTCTGCTTCAGCTGTTGATGTAGATATGGAGTTTTGCTTTTTCCTGAACCAAGAGACTAGTCCGGTTCCTAGCATTTGGCAAGTTCTAGAGGTGCTTTTTCTATCTATTTTGCATCCGGCATAGTCGAGTCCGAATATGATATCAATGTAAATCCTCCATCTTTTGGATACCAAATACCAACATTTAAAGTGTTTTTCAAGTATTTGATTATCCTTTTAGCTGCTAGAAGATGTGATTCTTTTGGTTGAGCTTGAAATCTTGCACATACTCCTACTGCAAATGCTATGTCAGGTCTGCTTGCAGTTAAGTATAATAATGATCCAATAATTCCTCTATATAATTTTTGATCAACATCTTTTCCTCCTTCATCTTTTCCAAGTATGATTCTGGCACACATTGGTGTGTCTGCTGTGCCACTTGTATCCATCCCATACTTGTGTATCAAATCTCTTGTATACTTTGCTTGACTAATGAAAATTCCATCCTTCATTTGCTTTACTTGAAGGCCAAGGAAGTAGTTTAATTCTCCCATCATGCTCATCTGAAATTTGCTCTTCATCAGGTTTGCAAATTTCTCACACAGCTTTTCATCCTCTGATCCAATGATTATATCATCAACATAGATTTGCACTAGCATTGTGCTTGCTCCTTCCTCCAGTTTAAATAGAGTCTTGTCAATAGTTCCTTTGCTGAATCCATTCTTGATCAGAAACTGTGACAGTGTTTCATACCAGGCTCTAGGTGCCTGTTTGAGTCCATAGAGGGCCTTCTTGAGTTTGTATACTTTGTCTTCTTTTCCTTTAATTTGAAATCCGAGGTTGTTCTACATAAACTTCTTCTTCCAAGAGTCCATTTAGGAATGCACTCTTTACATCCATTTGATAGACTTTGAAGTCTTTGTGTGCAGCAAATGCTAGAAAACGTCGATTGCTTCCAATCTTGCTACTGGAGCAAAAGTTTCATCATAATCTATTCCTTCACTTGGGAATAGCCTTTTGCAACTAGCCTTGCTTTGTTTCTGACAACAGTTCCTTGCTCATCCATCTTGTTTCTGAAAACCCATTTTGCACCAATGATGTTTGCCATTTCTGGTCTATCAACAAGTTCCCAGACTTCATTTCTTTCAAATTCATTTAGTTCTTCTTGCATGGTTGTGATCCAATCTGCATCTTGAATTGCATCATCTATAGTCTTGGGTTCCACTTGTGATAGAAAACAAGTTAGCATGTGCTCCAGTTGTCTTCTGGTTCTAACTCCTGTGTGAATATCTCCAATAACTTGTTCTTCAGGATGGTCTCTTAGCCAATTTAGATCTGGTTGAAGTTGATCTTCACTTGGTGCTTCCATACCTTCATCTTGAGCATGAACTTCAACTTGAGGAGCTTCATCTGGTGTATTGGTACGTGGCTCCTCTTGATCTTCAGAATGATGATTCAGGATAGTAGTTGGTATGGTTGCATTTGTATAGATTTCTCTTTGTGGTGCTTTCTCTTCTTGATCTTGAAGATCTTCACCATTTGTGTTTGGTTCATCAAAAACCACATGTATTGATTCTTCAATCACCAAAGTTCTTTTATTTAGTACTCTGAATGCTTTGCTGGTGTCTGAGTAGCCCATGAAGATTGCTTCATCAGCCTTCTCATCAAAGGTATGCAGTTGATTCCTGTTTAAGACAAAACATTTTGATCCAAACATATGAAAATATGAGATATTGGGTTTTCTACCATTCCATATTTCATATGGAGTTTTTGCATGGCGTTTGTTGATGATTGATCTGTTCTGTGTATGGCATGCTGTGTTTGCTGCTTCAGCCCAAAATCTCTTTGGTAAACATGCTTCAGCAATCATTGTTCTGACTGCTTCTTTGAGAGTTCTGTTTCTTCTTTCTGCTACACCATTTTGTTGTGGAGTTCCTGCTGCAGATAGTTGATGTAGTACTCCATTTTCTTCACAATAGGTTCTGATAATTTCATTTAGAAATTCAGTGCCTCTATCTGATCTGATCTTGATAATTTTTAGCTCTTTCTCATTCTGGAGTCTTCTCAGTAAGTCTGGTAGCTTCTTGAGTGTTTCTTTCTTCTTGTTCATGAAGATGGTCCAGGTGTACTTTGAGAAGTCATCCACCACTACAAGACTATATTTCTTACCACTCACACTTACTGGTGTGACTGGTCCAAAAAGGTCCATGTGCACCAGATGTAGAATTCTAGTTGTGGATTGATAAGGTTTTGACTTGAATGAACTTTTGATCTGCTTTCCTTTCTGACATGCATCACATAGATTTTCTTTCTTGAATGTGATCTCTGGCAGCCCTTCAACTAGCTTTCTTTTTGATAGTTTGTTGATGGTCTTGAAATTCAGGTGATTCAATCTTCTGTGCCAAATCTAGCTTGTTGATTGATTATTCTTGACAAGTAGACAAGTTTCTGCCTTGGCTGTTCTCCAGTCCACAACATACATGTTGTCTTGTCTTCTACCTGCAAGAACTACTGTGTTGGTTTGACTGTGAATCACTTTGCATCCTTCTTTGTTGAAGTGCACATTGTAGCCTTTGTCACAGAATTGACTGAAGCTCATCAAATTGAAGTTAAGTCCCTTGACATATGCCACATTTTGAATTTTTAGATTGTTCTTGAGTATTGTGCCTTCCCCCTTAATCTTGCCAGGGTTTTCTTTTCCTCCAAATGTGACTTTGGGTCCATCAAAAGCTTTGAAATTAGTGAGCCATTTCTTGTTTCCTGTCATGTGTCTGGAACATCCACTGTCTATGTACCAGACATCCTACAAAACAGATTAATTAGGTTTAGGTACCCAACACTGTTTGGGTCCATACTTGTTAGCAAACATGCCTCCCATACCTAGTGTGTATCCAAAAGGTTTTCTTTTTGGATAATGGAAGTCATCAACTTCATATTTATAAGGCATGGCAGAATAGCTTCTAATATTTTTACAGAAGGTATTCTGATACTTTTCTCTACCTTTTGGTGCCATTGCATCCTTTTTCACTTTCCAAATATGCAGTAGGAACCCTTTCCTGCTTCATGTGTCTAGGAACATATTGGCTTTTCTTAAGCACATGATGCATTTTGTAGAATGGTTTCCTCTTGTATTTTGGAGGTGCAACATTCCAATCATCCTCTGAGGGGTAAAGTCTGCCTTTACCTTTCAGATGCCAGTTGTTCTTGATTGACTGGAATGAGGATTTGATTTGCTGTTTCAATACACTGGGTTTTGACTTCACCGGAACAGGATGATCTGTTGGATCATGGTTTGTCCCTTTCCAAATTTTGGTCCACTAGTGGTTCTGAATTTAGAATGGTGTTGACCATTATTCCTACTTTCATCCTGACTGTTGTAGCCAAGACCAGATCTGGATCCAAACCTTTTTGAGGGTTTGTAAGCTGGTGCTTTTAGTGGTGCAGTGGTTACCTTTACTGGTGAGGAGATTTTCTTAACTGATCTGTTAATAACAGATGTATGATCATCTGCTTTTTGTTGATCATTTAAGTAGGTCTCCTTACTAGTTAATTCAGCTTTTGCTTTATCCAGTTCTTTCTTTAACCTCTTATTCTCTTTCCTTAGATCCTTGCATTCCTTTTCCAGAATTTCATGATTCTTTTCAATTTCATCAAATTTAGTCATGAGATATTGGACTAGGTCTGCTGTATCTAATGGAAGACTAGAGGATTGTGCAGTGTTAGATGTGGATGCATTAGATGAAGAACAGGAACTAGATGTTACCTCAGTTTCATCTGATTCTTTAGCCATTAAACATAGGCTTGTTTCCTCAGTGTCTGAGCTGTCACTTTTATCTTCATCCAATTCTTTGGTCATGAGACATAGGCATGCTTTTTCATTTTCAGAACTGTCTTCTTCATCACTATCATCTGAGTCATTGTCGGATGATTCTTCATGCTTTTCACTTCTGGATTCTGCCTTAAGTGCCTTCTTGCTCCTTTTCCTTTCAGATGCTTTGTATTTCTTCTTTTCATCATCTTTGTCATTTTCTTCAGGACAATCTGCCTTGAAGTGACCTTTCTTGTTGCAGTTGAAGCATCTGTATTCATCATCTTTCTTCTTCATGTCTCTGGTTGAGCTTGACCTTTTGTTTGATGATGAATTTCCTTTGAATGGCTTCTTTTTAAACCTGCCAAAACGTTTAACTAATAAAGCTACCTGTTCTTTCAGTTCTTGTGTCTCTTTGCTGATGCATTCGGCAAAGTTACTTTGCTGGGGTGCAGCTAATGCAGTGATTTTGTGTGTCTCTGCCGGAGCACCATCTTCACCGTTCAATTCGAATTCATGAGATTTTAACTGGGACATCAGTGTCAGAGTGTCAGTGCTTGCAAGATTTGTAGTTCCTCTGATTACTGATGTTATGATCTTCCATCTTTCAGGTAGTCCTCTCAAGATCTTCAAGCATACTTCTTTTTGGGGATATGTGTGACCAAGCTGTTGCAGTTCACTGATGATGCTTGAGAATCTATTGTCCATCTGATCAATGGATTCACCTGCCTTCATCTTGAAATTTTCAAACTTCTGTTTTGCAACAGATAGTTTATTTTCTTTAACTGCTTCAGATCCTTCATTGATTAGTGCCAGCTTGTCCCACATCTCCTTTGCTGTTTTGCAATCCTTTATTCTCATGAACATGTTGCTGTCTAGAGTCTTTAAGATCATATCTTTTGCTACAAAGTCTAGGTTTTCTCTTCTCCTGTCATCTTTGGTCCAATCTTTTTTGGGTTTGTTTATCTCCTTTCCTTGATCTGCTCCTGTGCCTACCACAGTAGTGATCATGATTGGGCCGTCGTTGATTACATCCAGCATTTCCTCATGAGTTGCTGCAAGATGAGAGAACATTCTTATTTTATATTCATCAAAATTATTAACATTAAAAACAGGTACTTTTGATAAGAAGTTTGAGGAATCCATCAGTATAATTAACTATATAAATGACAGTGAATGGAAAACTCAGATTTGAAAATTGCTTTGAAAATATGTGATCTCCTTGTTACCAGAAATTAGATCTGAACAGGTTCTGATACTAGGAACATGGCTCCGATACCAATTGTTGGTCCCAGAGAAGGGTGAAACTATAGTCAGAGGGGGGGGGGGTGAATGACTATAGTGGAGTTTCAAAAAATTTTCTTCTTCTAGTTAAAAGCTTTTGGGCAGCGGATAAGTCCCTTCTTACTATATTGTTTTCAAATCGGTTTAGACAGTCACAGATGCAAATTATGATGTATGCAAATTGAATGAATGCTGTAAAGTAAATTGCAGAAATTAAATTAACACAAGGCTTATAGTGGTTCAGGGTGGTGTAATCCATTAATCCACTCTTCTCCTGTGATGATTGGAGGAATTCACTATTGTTTTCACAGATACAATAGTATGATTGTCCTTGGCTTCCCAAGCTTCACAATCTGCAAGACTATCACTCCTTGACTGCAACAGCTTCAGTGATTCAGTCTTCCTTTTGCTGCTCCTTAAGATCAAAATCCTTCAACAGCTATCACAGATTCAACTCCTTCTCAGATTGCCTCTGATTCAGTTGCTTCAGATTGATGTGAATGTGATTCACACACTTGCTTGATCAATCTCAGTTATGAATATGACTTTGTAGTTCTGATATTTGAGTTGATCACTAGTTGTATCTTTTTAAGTTCAGAGAGGAGGCTTTTCAAATTGACAGAGTTTCTACTTTCTTTCTTTTTGAATCGTTGTTTTCTTTTTCTGTCAATGCCTTCTATTTATAGCCTTGAATAACCTTGGTTTTTGAAATTCCGTCTGTTGGCTATATTAATGAGGGAATAATCCTTGATTTCATTCTTGATTCCCCCTTAATTGTATTCTCCTTGATTTCAGTGATCGGATTCTTTCTTCAAACGTATAGCAAAAAATCCGTCCTTGATTGATCCTTTAATGATTGTGCATTTAATGCATGATCTTCTGAATCTTCATCGTATATCAAATTTGATCTTGTGAATGTCTCTTCGCCGCTTATAGAACGGTAGAGTGAGCCTTCTGACTTAGCCGTTCATTCTTTCTTTGCTGTTCTCTTTGCCGAAAGTCAGTGTACTCAGCCGATTCACTGTTTCCTTCTTTGTTCTAGTATTTGGAGAGTCTTTGAACTTCACTGATCCTTGATTTGAGTGAGACCAGTGTACACTATATTTGAATATTTGAGTTTTATCATTTAAAACATAACTTAGACTTATCCAAGGTCATCACAGACTTCCTTGGTTATAAGTCAGATCATAATGTCTTATTTCTTCTCTGCTGGTGCTTGGCTGGCTTTCCTTTGCCGAATATCTGGTTTTGCTTTGTTGTCCTACCAACTAGTACAATACTTGTCTGACTCAACTTATACAACATGTCAGACTCTAAGTAAAGACTTATACAGAGAATTCTAACTTATTTCAAGCTTGCTATAACAGCTAGTATGGCCATCATCAAAACATAATAAAATGTTCCTAACAATTTAGATGTAGGTACTCCCCGAGTCACTGACCTATCCTACGACGGCATACTCGGAGTGTACTTTGGAATCTGAAATGGATATGATATGCTTAGGGGGTACTAGAATACGGGATGGGTCTCCATTGCTTTAGAGCAAGTGGGAGATGTAGTTTGTTGTATTTTAAATAATAGGGTGTGCTCTAAAACAATTAATCACATGCTTTCGTGCAAGTGGGAGATTGTTAGGTGTTATGCCCGAAAGACAATTTTTTTAATTGTTTTATTTAATAAATGAAATGATATTATTATTCATATTTATTATTCTCATAATCACCGATGTGACAATAGTATTTACACTACAGAAAACCCAAAAGTATATTGTTTATGTAATCACTTAAATCATTGAATGGGATATACACGGGAGGATTGAGTTAGTGAAGATGTACTTAAAATACAATTAGCCCGTAGTGAAGTTAATCGAGAGTATCGGGTCTCTCCTTTAACGTGCTATTAATGCGCCCAGAACACAATAGGTGTGATTGTCTTATCCGGACTTTCGGTTAAGAGAACCTAGTAGGGCATTTATATATGATAGATATATCATATAGGGCTGGACCGATTTGATTAGAGTTCACGATATAATTCCGTAATCGAGAAGTCTTATCGAATCAATGGATGATCATATTTATGGATATATCTTAATCCTGAGGTGATCACAATCAACTGCTTGAATCAGTATGAAGTTTGACTTGACGGTTAAGGATTACACTGAGTCTGTGGTCTGAATTACCCCATCTTGGCATTGTCTTTGGATTGAGTGAGTAGTATGTGTTATCACAGATACGGAATCCATTCCTTCCATTTATGGAAGTAGATAGACAGTTCCCTTGTTTGTTAATCCTAGAAACCGATCGATCCATGGAGTTCATATTACACCGATTAGCTACCAGTGAGTTGTATGAATTAATTGATCACTAGGGGTTAATGGTAAATAAGGATAAGAGGTTCTAAAAGGGTTAATGGTAACTTCCCGATTTAGAATGAACAGTCTATGGAGGATTAATCCATATGTAATGATTATATCAATGGACGCTTATTGTTATTCTCGTGAGGAGATAAATATAATCTCATAATCGGAGGAGTGCAGTCACGGGATTATGGTGGCATATTCCTGTGATTGATTTATCGAATATAATTATTCTGTTCGTAAGATAATTATTAATTTGATTTATCGGAGCCGCTGATTATTAGTCCATGGTCCCCGACATGCCTCCAAATATAGCATAGCTATTCTCGGACGTCGAATCCTGATAATATTAATTTAGTTCTTGTTGGACTTTATTAAAACGATATGTGAATTAATTGTTTAGTGGACTATTAAATTAGTTGGGCTAAATAATTAAATATGTGAAAAAGACATTTTTCATAATCTTGGCCCAAAAAGTGTGTTATGGCCAAAATTATTGTGACTAGGTCACAAGCAAGTAAATTTTCGGCCAAAGACTTGTTTTATGGAACAAGAAATTAATTTTCTTGTGGATTAATAAGACATGTGCATAAAATATTTATTGGATAAATATTTATGGAAAGAAATAAAGATAAATATTATTCTAGATTTGTTCTAGAATATTATGGAATTATCTTTTATTTAATAGGATTATTATAATTGATTTTGTATTAATTATTAAATCCTTGGAGGTTAAGTTTTACTCTCCTATATAAAGAGAGTTCTCCTAAGCCTTACAACACACAATTTTCGAGTTCCACCTCTTAGAGAGGAGGAAGAAATTTCGGCCAAGAGGGTTGGGGAAAATCTTGGAGATTTTCCGGGTAGCATATCGGAAGGATTCGAGACGAGGATTTCCTTCCACCGGGAGTTACTTGGATCACACGTACGGAAGATCGTGGTGCTCTTCACACCTTGTTCGTTCTTTCCATTGCGGTTCTTCAACTTGGATTTTGAGATCCAAGAGGTATGTTCTACAACCCCCTTGTAGAGTAGATCTAGTTATTTTATTACGTGTAATTTATAGATCTAGATCCTTAAAATCGCTTCCGCTGCGGATGATATTACTAACAGTGCAATCAGTCGCCCTGGCGATCTATATTTATACGTATAAAATATTAGATCTAGGAGTGGAATACATGTAGCTTTTATTGTCCAATTTTTTAATTTGGCCAATGCATGTTTATATATATTTATGTTGTTGCGATTGTTGTGGTTTGAAGAGATGGATTGGGGTTGGCATTGTTTACCCATTAGATCTATTGTAAACTCGTATAAATGAGGAAAATTCGTTCATATGAGTATAGGAAATTATGTAATTTATCTTTATTGCAATTTTAATTTCCAGAAAATAGATCTATTTAGTAGCTGTTTAGTATTTTAATTTTTCCCGTTGATCGAGCCGTTAAAACGAAGATCCCTCCGGTCAGAATCAAGATTAGAAGATGGTGATTTACTCAACAAGTTTTGGCATCGATCAGAGTCCGTTTCGATATCCGTTCGTTGCTGCGAAGACGCTGCTGTAACAGAAAAATGCAGGATTCACAGAAACTCTACCTGTGACTTCCTCGATTTTCTGGGAGAGTTTGGACCGTTGAAACGCAAATCCAACCGTCAGATAAATAAATATGGAGTTTTTGACGTGATATAAAAATTACAGGTCGATCGGGATTCATCTCGATTCCCGATCGGCCTCGGGAAGTCTTGGAGGCACTGCTGTAAAAGTCAGATCCAACAGCAAGTTGAGCGGCTCAATGGAGAAAATTGACATGTCAAAGCTCCGATCCAACCGTCCATATTGAAGCCCGAGGAATGAAGAACAGATCTGGAAAGTTTTGTCACAATCCGAGTTCGTTTGGTTTCCCGGTCATCGAAGAATTTGAACAGCTGCAGATTTTGTTAGAAAGTAGTAAACCCTAGTTAGGGTTTGGTTATTTATTTTCTAATATGTTAGATACGGGGGTGCCAACGGTCCATCTCGGTGTTTAAATTTTCCGCAATTTATTTTTTATGTGTTTGATCATAAAATAAAAATAAAATCGGAATTGCCATGACATGCATCATATCATAAATCCACTCCATGCATACATGTACAATTTTAATTTTGGTAATTAAAATAGGCATGTATACAAACTCGCGTAATTAGTTGAAATTTGATTAATACGTGGTAATTAATAAATTTAGTAACTAATTAAAGATCCGAGGACGGGTTATGAAATCGTTAAGCCTTTCGGTGTGTGTTCTCGGTGAACCGCCTTAAAGCCCAAACGAGATCACGTTTTCGATTCGTAGTGTCTACGAGATTGAATGATGGTAAAAGAACAATTAATCTTGGATAAAAACGGTTCGCCTATAGGTTGGGTGGTCAACTGAGCTTCGCTCGACCGACTTAGAGGAGGAAGAAATTTCGGCCAAGAGGGTTGGGGAAAATCTTGGAGATTTTTCCGGGTAGCATATCGGAAGGATTCGAGACGAGGATTTCCTTCCACCGGGAGTTTCTTGGATCACACGTACGGAAGATCGTGATGCTCTTCACACCTTGTTCGTTCTTTCCATTGCGGTTCTTCAACTTGGATTTTGAGATCCAAGAGGTATGTTCTACAACCCCCTTGTAGAGTAGATCTAGTTATTTTATTACGTGTAATTTATAGATCTAGATCCTTAAAATCGCTTCCGCTGCGGATGATATTACTAACAGTTTTAGGATTTGAATGTACACTCTTTTGTTGCTGTGATGAATCTTCTATATCAACAACCACTTGCAACAACTCCTTTCCTTCTTCTTTAGAGAGGTCTCTTAGTGATGGAACTCTTCTGGATTCGTTAATATGAACATTAAAGTTTGTATCCACATCATCACTGAGTTGAGGTTCTGGATTTGTATGTAAATTTGTCGCACTGAACCTTTCGATCATTTGATCTTGAAAATCATATATATTTTGCAAACAATTAGTCAGGGGGTGAGTAAGCCAACTTCTAGTTCTAGATGTAGATATTGAAACTAAGTGAACTGATACAGTGAGGGGTCTTCAACAACTGGATGCTTCAAACAAATAACTGATGCACAGTTACCTCCTTGAGCAGTAACAATTCGGATCTCTTCCAAAAGGAAGATTTGCTCCGATACCAATTGTTGGTATCAGAAACAACTGAACCTTGAAGCGGTAAACGATTTGGATCACCTTCAAAAGAAGGAATCGATCCGATACCAATTGTTGGTATCGGAAATATCTGTTGGCCAGTTACTTCAAAATAGACAAACTGATACTGGATCAGTAATGGATCTCTTCAAAACAGAAGCACTGCTCCGATACCAATTGTTGGTCCCTTGGAAAGGCTAACACAAGTTTAGGGGGGTGAATAAACTTGTCACCAAAAACTAATCCTGAGCTGGAAAAGCCCCAGGAACTGAGTTTCTCTGAAACTCAAACTGATCTTCAGTTCAGTTTTGTTCCTGTCCCTTAACTTGTGCAGAGTTCAGTTAGCTCAACTGAATATAAGTCAATGCTGACTTATATTTAGTCTTGTTAACTGGCAGCGGATAAAACTAGCCTTTTGTGCAATAGATGTGTCATTTAAGTTCTAAGACTCTCTATGTATCAGTTCTGTGCTGACTCAGTGTCTAGTGTTTACAGAGTGATAATGCAATAAATAAAACAAACACAAATGCATAAAGTAAATCAACACAAGATTTGTTTATGGATGTTCCGAGTGGTGTAATCCCGTACGTCTCCCCTTCTCCTGTGGCGTAGGAGGTATCACTAGAATAATGAGATAACCGTTACAAAATCCTAGCACTATGACAGTCCTTCACGACACCCTAGTTTCACTGTCTACACAAAATGAAGAAAGGTGAGATTGCTCCCTTCATCCTGTACACTGATCTTTCGGAGGTGGAATGGCTCTTTCACCAGCTCACCACTAATACCAACACACAGTCCTCAGACTGCACCAACAGCTGTGGCAACCAAGTTTCAACCGTATGAAGAAAGGTAGAATTGCTCTCTTAAAACTATGCACAACCAACCCTTTTTCACAAAGGTTACGTTTATAATTAATCAAGGATTAATTCATTGAGCTGTTTGATTCTTCTGGATCTGACTTTGTGGCTCTAAGATGCCTTCTTTCCCCCTTAATGGGTTACTGGATCTTTCTTTGAAGTCTTCAAGGCAATTCTGTTGGCTTCCCCTTTTTCTAGGTATATCTGATTTTGTGGATCTGGATTTGGATCTTTGAATATATGCTTGTAAAGCTCTTTTTCTGATCCTCCTCTCTGTCTCTCTTCAAGTGATTCTCTTGTATATTTATAGGGGTGATGTAACGGTCACTAGCTCTTGTAGCCGTTACACCTGTCGTTTTGCAAACGTTCACATGTACGATCTTTGTCGTATTGTCAGTTCAAATTTAACAAGGATTTAACTCAGTTTTATACTCTTCTTCAAAACTGAGTACCTTGTATACTTAATATCTGACTTCAATTGAGTAAGTCAGAGTACACCAATCAGTTTCTTCTTATCCAGGTAACTGATAATCTTTGTCCTTAAGATTCTTCAGTTTTACATGATCTATAACTCAGTTTCAGGTCACCACAGACTTTCCTGAATCCTGACTTATAGTCACGACTTAATTAGCTTCTAACTGAGTTTGCTACCTCAGTTCTTCAGTTTTCGGTAACTGAGTCTATGTCCCTCAGTTCTTCAGTCGTCTAGATAAGCCAACTGAGTCTGTGTCCCTCAACGAACTTATCTTCTTCAGTTCTAGCATAACTGAGTTTGAACCCTCAGTTCTTCATGTGCATATTCAGTTTTCTTGCTGTAACTCAGTTTTCTTGTTGTGACTCAGCTATTCGCCTAGTTCCTATTCTATTACAATGCTTGTCTGAAACAACCTATACAAAGTTCAGACTCTAGATAGAACTTATACATTTATCTCTAGACCATTTCTTGCTTTTTCTTTCATTATGCACTATAACAGTTAGTTACGACTTCATCATCATGGATTGTAAGTGATTTGTCTAATTTCATGACGAATCATCATCAAAACATAAATAATATTTCCAACAAGAATCAATAAATTGATTCTTGTTTGTGGTTCTTCGAAGTGTCTGTTTCTTGATAAATTCTTGGTAGATTGAACACTTGAAGAATTTCTTGATTTGATCTTGTTATAGCGCAAGGATGATAGTAATTTGAATGATTAATGCACGCGTTAATTCTTGTTAAATCTCTATTTTTGTTCTTCTTAATCCTTGGTGCAAAGTCCTCTATTTATAGTGTGAGGTCCAACGTTCACTTGGCTTGAATTCGAATTATATCAACGTCTATCTTGTAACGGATATATTTCTGACCGTTCTGTTGTGTCAGTATTTCATCCAATAAAATTGCTTCATTTACAACGTTCGACTGTACTATCAGTTTATCCGATGACTGACCTATAAAACTGAGTATCCATATCAGTTTTATACTGAGATTATCACTTGTCAGTTTCTTGACTGACTTGGAGCATTAACTAAGATTTTACTCTTCTTCAAATATCAGTACTCTAGTTTTTCATCTGATTATAATTGATTTAATCAGAATACACCATGACTAATTATCATCAATGAACTCATTGTCCTTATGATTCTTAGGTCTTCATACAAGATCCATAAAGTCAGTTCAGGTCACCACAATATTGCCTGAAGTCTAACTCTACAGTCTCGACGTAGTCTTCGATCTTCAAGAACTGAGTCTGTGACCCTCAGTTCTTCAACTTCCAGATAAGCCAACTGAGTCTGTGTCCTTCAGCAAACTTATCTTCTTCAGTTTCATCTAGGTGTATTCTCAGTCAGTTTGCTTATCTTGATAATTTCCAGTTTTCTGAATGACTTCCAGCTTTCAGTTTTACGACACTCTAACTATTACAATGCTTGTCTGATGTAACCTATACAAATATCAGACTCTAGTAAAACAAAAACATTCAGTTCTAGACATCTTTTAGCTTTTCACTATAACAGCTAGCTTCAACACTTCATCAACGAGGTTAAAATAATACTTTGAATAATTATGATGATTTATCATCAAAACATAAATTTTATTTCCAACAATTTCCCCCTTTTTGATGATGCCAAAACTCTCCCTAAAAGAAAAGCTTAAAGATCAAAACAATGTAAAACAATGTGAAACTGGAAAACTGGATTTCATTAGAATGATCAAAAAACTGGAATAGTTACATTTAGTCCAAACAACTGAGATTAAAGACTAAGCTTTTTCTTAACTAAAATAAACTTCTTTCCTTGTCATACAGATGATATTCATTTTCTAGCTTGGAGTCTTCCTTTGAAAATGTCTTGTTGTAGTCAACTTGACTTCCTTCTTTCCATCTTCTCCATATAAGTAGCTTTGGTAAGTCTGATTCTTTCAAGTAGTATTTTTCAAATTCGACTACATCAACTTTCATTTGTTCAGTTTTGTCTTTAATCTTCAGTTTTTCATCAATCCTCTGGTTCTTCTTATATAGTGCCATTTTCTGCTTTGAGAATACATCAGATAAAAAATAGTTCAAGGATTCTTCAAATGTCCTGTCCTTGTACTTGGCTTTAATAGGATGGTAATCGTTGATAAACTTCATCCACAGATCCTTTGTAAGAGTAGCTCTCTTTTCTCCAGGTTGACTGTATTTCTCAACGAGCTGCTCATCATTTAGTTCTTTCCTTAAGAACTTAGGATCTGATTTGTATCTTTGCAATTCTTCTTCAAGTCGCTTCATCTCTTTAAGTAACTTCAGCTTTTCTTCTTCAGCTTCCCCCTTTTTGGCATCATATAGTTGATCTACCAAGGCATGGGTTGCCTGTTGGTCAACTGATATACGTTTCTGAGAAGTAATTACTTCCTTAAGCTGAGTTTCTAACCCGTAGATATGCTGATTCATGTGCCAATAAGCGTGAGCATGAGTTTCCCGATCTACTGCGGTTGAGTCTTCTAGCTTTTGTTTTAGTAACAGAATTTCTGAAGCAGAACTTGAAATGGATTTGTGGATCATCTCTAGTTTTGCATGAACTGAGACATCAGTTCTGGTTCTATAATCGAGATATCCAGAAATATTTGATAGAAGACCATTTTGTGCATCCTTGTGACTAAGCACAATCTTCAAGTTTTCATGAACTTTGGCCAACTCGTCCTTTGTTAGGATGTCAGAAGGATCATATGTCATTTCAGGTTGATCCTTGGGGTGAGTGATGTCTTCAATAATCATCAGTTGTCGAATATGAGTTCCATCAGCTGCTTGCTGAGTGTCAGTTGGCTGATTTTCAACTCGCAATTCTTCTTGCTGACTTACAGTTTGCGTAACTAGAGGTTGAGGTTGAATTTCTGAGTGCAAAACTGTAGTCACGTCGGTTTCTTTTCTTGTATGATCATCTTCATCATCATCCTTTCTCTTTGAACTGTCCTTGGGAACAGATGATGTGGCTGATTCTCTCATTTGAGCTATTTCAGTAAACCTTTTGAAACAGTTTTCAAGAAACTCTGATATATGAAATATAGGAAATAGAGCATATAGATCTCCGATTTCCAATTTCTCCAAGAGTAACTTTTCTTCAGTCTGTAGACTAGCATCACGAGAATCCTCTGGTTTAAGCTTCATCTTTATTAGTCTAACAATTTTATCAGCTTCAAAAACTGGGGCTGATTGCTGAACTGATTGATGTTGTGATTGAGAAGTATTATCAGCAAGAGTGGTTTTCCTTGTATCTTCAGTTGTCAGCTGTTGTTGTTCTTCCCCCTCAGTTGGTGTTGTCATACTTGAGGTTGCTAGGTATAAACATCTTACAACTAATCTTTCTAGTGCTGAGTCTGCATTTCGCTTGATTCCTCTGTGTTCAGTTTCCTGCTGAGACACAGTTTTCTGACCTGCTTCAGGTTGGGAAGCTGTTCCTGTTTTTGCTGTTATTTCCTTTGTAGTTTCAGCTTGCCTTGCTTGCTTCCCTTCCTTAATTCTTTCCAGGTAGAATTGGACGATTCCACTGAGTGTTTTCTTCAGTCGAAATCTACCAACAGTTGCCTGACCTTCAGCTTGAGCTCTCTGTATACTGTCTAATTCGGCTAAATGTTGCTTCTTTATCTGGTTGACTACATAACCTGCCCAATTGAATTCTATTTCATCCCAGATAATGTTCATTATATAGATGTTTTCTTCAGACAGTGTACTGATTCCTTTGGATTTTCCAATGATATGCTTGCTGAGCCATCTGTTGAGGTGTCCAAATTCTGGCTTGATTTTGTCAAAATGAATACCAACTTCGATTGGTACCGTAGAAAAAGTTAGCCTTTTTAGAAATGTAGTCCTATCCAATGGTAGTGTAGACAAATCTACTGATATCACAGATGAATTTGCGAAGCCATAAAGTGACATCATGACTTTTTCGTTGATATCAATTTGATCTCCACGAACTGTTGTCATTAGGGAGTCTCTTACCAAACGCATATTTTGCCAAAATTGTAATATACCTTCCAGGTCACATTTTTCTTTGAATGTAACTTCCATAATATTTCTTAATCCTGGTTGTTTTTCAATCTTTGTACAGATGTGACTTGCTAACAGAGTGTTTTGACACATAGCGTCATACATTTCAAATGAAAATTCATCTAGCTCTGTTATTAGTCTTTCTTGTTTTGATTTGTCTGAAGTGGCCATATCTGGGTGTGAACACAAAAATTGATTTTTGAGAGGAGAGGGTTGTGAAGAGTCTGATTCTGTTTTTATGAAAGAAACGAGGAATTTGAAATTTGATTGAAAGTAGTGTGAACGAGGGATGAATAAATAGGTAGGAAAGACTGGCGGTTGAGTAGTACAACTTTTCAAATTCCATGATGGCTTTGAGTAACCAATGTATGCACTGTTCTGACAATCGTGGGGTGTACACGCAATATTCTGACAAAAGGAACTGCAGTAATTAATTGCGATATAACCGCTATCGCTTTTATCTTGTCAACCTTTGACTTAAGTTGACTGGGCTAGAAACTGAGACTGAATTCAGTTTGAAGATGTAACTTTCAGTTTCGGAAAATTATTCCGCTTCTGTTTCAGTTGATCAGTTTGAAATTGTTGATGTCAATGACTAATTTTTTAAGTGAGCGCACCCAGCATAACAAAGATTAATCCCCTTGACGAATTTCTGGCTTAACTGATTTCAACTGACTTTGATTATCCCTAATTCAGTTCTTAGTTTGGCAAATCTGTCTTTGTCCAATGGATTTGTAAAGATATCTGTCAACTGATCTTCAGTAGGTACATAAAGAACTGTAATGTCCTTTTTCGTTGCATGATCTCTTATGAAGTGGTGACGCACATCAATGTGCTTTGTCCTTGAGTGTAAAACTGGATTATCAGTGATTGCAATTGCACTTGTGTTATCACAAATTATGGGAATCATTCCTTCTTCTATCCCACAATCTCTTAATTGCTGTCTGATCCATAAAACTTGAGCACAACAACTCCCAGCTGCTATGTATTCAGCTTCAGCTGTAGAAGTTGAGATTGAGTTTTGCTTTTTGCTAAACCATGACACAAGTCTATTTCCTAGTAACTGACATGTGCCTGATGTGCTTTTTCTGTCCACTTTGCATCCAGCATAATCTGAGTCTGAATAAGATATTAGCTTGAACTCTCCTTCTTTTGAATACCAAATTCCAACTCCATCTGTGTCTTTCAGATATTTCAATGTTCTTCTCACAACTGTGAGATGACTTTCTTGTGGTTTTGACTGAAATCTTGCACATACACGGACAGTAAATGATATATCTGGCCTACTTGCTGTAAGATAGAGTAAGCTTCCAATCATTCTTCTGCAAAGTGTTTGATCAACATCTTTGCCTTCTTTATCTTCATCTAATCTGATGTTGGTCCCTATTGGTGTAGAAATTCCAGTTGATTTTTCCATGCCAAACTTTTTGATAAGTTCTCTTGTATACTTGATTTGGTGAATGAAAATTCCATCATCTAATTGTTTAACTTGTAATCCAAGGAAGTAATTCAATTCTCCTATCATACTCATTTGGAATTTGCTTTTCATCAAACTTGCAAATTTCTCATATAATTGTTCATCTTCTGATCCAAAGATGATGTCATCAACATAAATTTGAACAAGTAGAGTATTTTCACCATTTTTCATTATGAACAAAGTTTTGTCTATAGTCCCTTTGATAAATCCATTATCTACTAGAAACTGAGACAAAGTTTCATACCAAGCTCTTGGTACTTGTTTTAATCCATAAAGAGCTTTCCTTAGTCTGAAAACTATATCAACTTGATCTTTGATTTCAAATCCAGGTGGTTGTTGAACATATACTTCTTCTTCAAGAATTCCATTTAAAAATTCACTTTTAACATCCATCTGGTAAACTTTGAATTTCTTATGAGCTGCGAAGGCAAGAAATAGTATGATTGCTTCTAATCTTGCAACCGGTGCGTAGGTTTCATCAAAGTCTATGCCTTCTGCTTGAGAGTATCCCTTAGCTACAAGTCTAGCTTTGTTTCTGATAATATTCCCATCTTCATCAAGTTTGTTTCTGAAAACCCATTTGGTTCCTATAATATTTCACATGAGCTGGTCTTTCTACCAATTCCCATACTTGATTTCTTTCGAACTCATTCAGTTCATCTTGCATTGCTAATATCCAATCTGGATCTTTCAAAGTTTCTTCTATTTCTTTGGGTTCGGATTGTGATAGGAAACATGCAATCATTCCATCTAGTTGATGTCTTGTTCGAACTCCAGCTTGAGTATCACCAGTTACTTGTTCTTCAGGGTGATCTCTCATCCATTGATTCGTGGGAGTCTGCATTAAAGGATTTATATCTTGTTCGACTGGTTCTTCAACTGGTTCTTGAATTTCTTTAGTTAGATCAGGAACATGTAGTTCAGGTGTGGTTTGTTGAGTAGTTGGAAACTGAGACTGATCCGGATTTGAACATTCTGAAATTTGTAGTCTCCCAATGTCAACAAAAACTGGTTCTGGCAAGATTGGTAACTGAGACTGAGAAACTGGTTCTGGTCTGTCTTCAATTGTTTCACCGGGGAAGTTTGGTTCATCCAAATACCACGTGAATTGATTCTTCATGCTTAAGTGTCCTTTTGTTTAATACTCTAAAGGCTTTGCTGACACTTGAGTATCCTAGAAAAATTCCTTCATCAGCTTTGGGCTGAAAAACATGAAGTTGATATTTTCCATTGTTGTGTATGAAACATTTGCTTCCAAAAGCATGAAAGTAGGAAACATTTGGTTTTATTCCATTCCAAACTTCATAAGGGGTCTTCTCATGTCTTTTGTTCATGAGAGCTCTGTTCTGTGTATAACAAGCTGTGTTAACTGCTTCTGTCGAATATCATTCAGGTAGTTTTGCTTCACAGATCATAGTCCTCCCTGCTTCTTTGAGTGTTCTATTTCTTCTTTCAGCTACACCATTCTGTTGAGGTGTTCCTGTGGCAGCAAGTTGGTGTAAGACACCATTTTCTTCACAATATTCAATAATCACACTGTTGAGGAATTCGGTTCCCTTATCTGATCTTATTTTGACAACTGATACTCCTTTCTTATTCTGAAGTCTCTTGAGTAGTTCTGTATGTTTTTGCTTGGTTTCACTTTTCTTGGTTAAGAAAATTACCCAAGTGTACCTTGAAAAATCATCTACTACCACCAATGTATACTTCTTTCCATTGATACTTATTGGTGTAATAGGTCCAACTAAATCCATGTGTAATAACTCCAGATGTCTGGTTGTTGAATGCTGAGACTTGGTCTTGAAACTTGCTTTTGTTAGCTTTCCTTGTTGACAAGCATCACATAAGTTGTCCTTCTTATATGATATTTCCGGTAGTCCAATGACTAACTGTTTTTTAACAAGTGTGTTGATGTCATAAAAGTTAAGATGACTCAGTTTCTTGTGCCATAGCCAACTGATTTCTGATTTGGTATGCACAAGAAAACAGGTTTCAGCAACGGCTGTTGTCCAGTCTACTACATACATATTTTCTTTTCTTCTTCCGGGTAAAACAACTTGATAAACTGATTCGCTGATGACAACGCAGAATTCTTTGTCAGAAGTAACTTTGTATCCCATGTCACAGAATTGACTGGTGCTGAGTAGATTGTAGTGTAATCCTTCTACATAAGATACATTCTTGATTGTAAGACCATTCCTGATTAAGGTACCATATCCTTTGGTGTATCCAGGTTTGTCTTTACTTCCAAAATTAACCTTTCTTCCATCTTTTGCAATAAAATTACTGAGACAGCCTTTACTCTTTGTCATGTGTCTAGAGCAACCACTGTCAAAGTACCATATATCCTGCAATAAAAATTAAATAGTTATAGGTACCCAACTCAGTTTGGGTCCATATGGGTCAGTTGTCAGTACAACTCTGGGGATATATCCTTTAGGTATTCTTCGGATATTGTTGCACTTGTTTTCATATATGTAAGCCACACTCCCATAGTGTCTATGTTTGGATTGTGTCTTATTTATATGATCTCTCAGATCTTTTGCCTGAAATTTGTTTCCATCATGCTTTCTATTGAAACTTGAATAATAACCATCATTCCTTTTGTACTGAGGTCTGGACTGACCTTGGTACTGAGACTTTTTCTGAGAACTGAGATTAGCTCTCTGCTGAGTTTTCGACTTAAACTTGTGATAAGTTTTCTGTCTGGAATGATTTCTATTACTAGTTTTATAAGTAGACGCAGTAAAATTCCAATCATCATCAGTGGGATATAATCTTCCTTTCCTCTAAATGTGTGAATCTTTGAATGATTGACATTCTTGGATTTACTTTGATTGTAATTTTTCTGGTTCTTGACTTGATTGGTTTTTGTGGACCTGGTAGTTGATTTCCCAGTTCAGTTTTCTTGAGATACAGCTGATTTACCATTTGGTTTACCTTTGTTGGTAAATCTAGTTGTTTTCTTGGAAAACAAATTTATCCTATGTGATACTGGCTTTACTGGTTCAGCAATTTTCTCAGTTTGAGGAAGTTGTTCAGCTACATACTTAATACCAGTTTTGGTACTAGGTTTGACAGCTTTGCTGGTTCCACTCTTAGATGATTGTTGTGTATCAAATCCTAAACCAGTTTTGTCTCCATACGGTTTTCCTGATTTGAATCCAGTAACTGAACTTGATTGAGCAAATGATTCAGTTGCTGCTGCTGATGCAGTAAGCTGATGCTGAATCTTTTCTTTATCAATTTTAGTCAGTTTCAACATTTTTAGTTTAGACTTCAATCTTTCAACTTCAAGAATTAGATTCTCTTTCTCAGCTTTAATTGATTCATAACCAGCTTGAATAGTTACTAGCTGATTCATCAATTCGTCAAGAGTTCCTTCTAATTCTAGATTTTTTGGATTGGAGTCGGCAGTCGAAGAACACGCATTTTGCATGGAAATTTGAGCTAAGGAATATTTAGAATTAGATTCACATACCTCATTTGGATCTTCCATGTGTGCCATTAAAGCTGTGTCATCTGATAGTTTTTCAATACCAGCTTCATAATCTGACTCATCTCCAGCTAGGAGTGCTCTTCTACCAATTCTTCTTGGTGGCGTCTTCTTGGTCAGTTCTAGACATTCAGCTTTATAATGTCCAGGTTTCTTGCAGTTGAAACATAGATATTCATCATCTTTTCTTTTCTCAGGTCTGAGAAAACTTTGAATGAATCCTCTATGTCAAATCTTCTAGATTCTTCCATAGAAGTGACATTCATTTTCCAGCACATTGGTAATGCCTTCAAGATTCTTGTGTTGATAACTTTCTTTGAGTATTCAATCTAGAGTAGATCTATTTCATACATGATAGCACTGAATCTTGTTTCCATTTGATCAATGGTTCCAGATTTCATCTTGAAATTCTCAAACTTTTGTTTTGCAACAGAGATTTTATTTTCCTTAATTGAATCTGTTCCTTCACAAACAAGTTGTAGTTTGTCCCATATTTCCATGGCAGTTGTGCAATCTTTCACCTTTAAGTACATGTTGCTGTCAAGAGTTCTGAGGATAAAATCCATAGCAACATTGTTGAGATTGTTTCGCTTGCGATCATCACTAGTCCATTCGGATTTGGGCTTTGCAACTCGAACTTGCTGTCCATCAACAGTTTGCATGTGAGTGATCTGAATTGGTCCATTAGTGAGTACATCCATCATTTCATCATGAGTAGCTGCTAGAAAAGCCTGCATACGACGTTTATATTCGTCAAATCTGTCCATGTTGCACATAAGCATCTGTCTTGCATATTGATTGTTATCCATTGTGAGTGAGTGAAGACTAATAGTAAGTTAACTGGAACTGAGCTTTCAAATGAGAACAACTAGAGGAGATATGGAACAAATGATATCTTGTCAAAGAAACACTGCTCCGATACCAATTGTTGGTCCCTTGGAAAGGCTAACACAAGTTTAGAGGGGGGTGAATAAACTTGTCACTAAAAACTTTCCCTAAGCTGGATTTTAAACAAATTATGGTTCAGTTAGAAACTTGTGTGGAGTTAAGCTGACTGAGCTGAGTTTAAGTCAAACTGACTTAATCAAAACTGAGTCAACCGGCAGCGAATATAATTCTAGCCTTTTTCTTGATCTTGTTGTTCTTTTATGAAAACTAAGTGTGGTAAACTGAATTCTGATGAATGTCAGTTTGTGAACAGTGAAGGGTATAACAATCAATTATCAAAATGTAGTAGATGCTGAGTAAATAAATAAATGTGTAAATTAAATAAGGCAAATATTATAGAGGTTCCAGGTGGTGTAATCCTGAACGTCCTCTCTTCCCCTGTGGTGCGGCGGAAAATTCCACTAGAACTTCTTGAGGTGAACTGTTACAAAAAATCCTAAACAATAGTCCTTGGCTAATCCCTAGTTTCACTATCTAAACAGTTGTAGAACAGGTAGAATTGTTGTTCTTCAATTGCGTGAACACTGGTCCTTAGAGGTTTGAACTGCCTCTTCACCAGCTACAACCACAAACACAGTCTGCCCGACTGCTTGTCACAACTGTCCTTGACAAAACCTTCCCGGTTTGCTTCACAGTCAAAACCTTTGATGTAGGATCAAAGTTGGGTTGAGAATCAATAAATTGATTCTTGTTTGTTGTTCTTCAAAGTGTCTGATTCTTGATAAATTCTTGGTAGCTTGAACACTTGAAGAATTTCTTGATTTGACCTTGTTATAGCGCAAGGATGATAGTAATTCGAATGATTAATGCACGCGTTAATTCTTGTTAAATCTCTATTTTTGTTCTTCTTAATCCTTGGTGCAAAGTCCTCTATTTATAGTGTGAGGTCCAACGTTCACTTGGCTTGAATTCGAATTATATCAACGTCTATCTTGTAACGGATATATTTCTGACCGTTCTGCTGTGTCAGTATTTCATCCAATAAAATAGCTTCCTTTACAACGTTCGACTGTACTATCAGTTTATCGGATGACTGACCTATAAAACTGAGTATCCTTATCAGTTTTATACTGAGATTATCACTTGTCAGTTTCTTGACTGACTAGGAGCATTAACTGAGATTTTACTCTTCTTCAAATATCAGTACTGCAGTTTTTCATCTGATTATAATTGTTTTAATCAGAGTACACCATGACTCATTATCATCTAAAAACTCATTGTCCTTATGATTCTTAGGTATTCATACAAGATCCATAAAGTCAGTTCTGGTCAACACAATCTTGCCTGAAGTCTAACTCTACAGTCTCGACGTAGTCTTCATAACTGAGTTTGAACCCTCAGTTCTTCGATCTTCAAGAACTGAGTCTGTGACCCTCAGTTCTTCAACTTCCAGATAAGCCAACTGAGTCTGTGTCCTTTAGCGAACTTATCTTCTTCAGTTTCATCTTGGTGTATTCTGTGTCAGTTTGTTTATCTTGATGATTTCCAGTTTTCTGAATGACTTCCAGTTTTCAGTTTTACGACACTCTAACTATTACAGTGCTTGTCTGATGTAACCTATACAAATATCATACTCTAGTAAAACCTAAGCATTCAGTTCTAGACATCTTTTAGCTTTTCACTATAACAGCTAGCTTCAGCACTTCATCAACGAGGTTAAAATAATACTTTGTATAATTATGATGAATTTTTCATCAAAACATAAATTTTATTTCCAACACCTAAACCAAAAGGCACCAACCTTGGCCTCTTTCCAAAATCAAATATTTTGAAAAGGGCCTATGCCTATTCCGAACAAAATTTGGAATGGCTTAGATTATTTAAAGGCGAAAAATATTTACCAAATAATGTCATGCGGCATCCCAATGGTCCAAAATATTTGAACCATTTGTTAACCACATGACATCAGCTACACAAAGAGATGCCAATCACAACTATGAACCATATTGAAAACATAAAATACACAAAACAAGAATTTTGAGATAAACCATCTTTGATGAGTCAACCGACGCCGGCAGCAGGTTGCCATGCCGCCGCCGCCAGTCGGCCGAGCACCACCTGACCCCCCATTTTTTTCGTGTATTGTTTTGTGAATAAAAAATCTTTCATCTTTTAATTACGTAAACGACAAAATTAACTACACAAATTAACTACACATGCTTATTGCTTAAGCTCGAAACTCGCTCTAATACCACTATTAAGAAATCTACGCGGGAACACAGCGGAATTCAAAATTTTATTTCGTTTTAACCAGGATCAACTTCGTTTAAGCAATAAACAAATAAGCTAGTAGACGGTGGTTACCTTGGTTGATCTAAAAGATCGACACTTTAACCGTCTAAGAAGAGTAGTGGTGCACGGAGCCGCCCAAGCGTTCGGCCTCTACCGCTAGTCCACACGAACAACCTGCCGGAATCCACCATTGGATTGCTACTAGAAAATCCGGTTGCTAGACCGACCTTTTCTCTTTCACATATCTCTTTCTAAGAAGCTCTCTATTATTCACAAGAAACTATTAGTCTCTTGGAGTTGTGATGTACAAAACAAAGCTAGCCAACCCCTTTCTTATATAGGGAGAGTGGCACCCCTGATGCCCCTAATCTGATTAGGAGAAGCTTCCTAGAAGATAGATGAAAGAGAAAAAAAATATTTTACTAATAAAATAAGGAAAATATATTTGATTGATTTATCTCATTAATATTCAATATCTTATATTAAATATTTTTCCAAGATATATATTGACAATATCTTATATTGAATATATATTTATCTTATTACCATAAATCTATTTTTCCAAAAATCAATTAATATCAAATATTAATATTATGGAAATCTTATTAATTAAATTGCACAATCCAAGTGTATCCAATACACTTTTAGCCAAAAATTGGCATGCTGAATATTCTTTAATTAATATAATACAATGATTAACTAATTTGCAAAATACATGTATATCATATATATACATATACATTTTATGTATATTTAATTAATCAACATAATTAATATCTTGTATTATATTGATTCATAATAAATAAATACCACCATATTATTTTATCACTATAACACTTTATAGTCGGATAAAACTTTTCTTATTTGGTTATCGCTATAACCGTATTTTAATCCGGCCAGATGTTCTTATGTGTGTGACCCGGTAAGCTTCCGAATATGTTGGCCATAGGCACAAAATGCAAATTACGAAAATGCCCTTCATGCCTAACGATCACGGGATAGTGTCTAGCAAAACACCGTGACCCCTAATCATCGGAAGAGTCAAATGCAATGACTACTACCTTTCATGTGAAACAGTACCGTGTAAATAGAATCCTATCGCTGTATTAACATCCATACGGTTGTATGTCTAGTGTCAAACATCAACGACCGTGTCTTATAATCTAGATATCATGCTCTCTCGAAGTAACTCATTTACTTCCACTTTGCAAAGATTCACGAGAGTAAGAGATTCCTTATAAGAAGGCCTTTCGGATATTCACCCCTACTAATAGGGTATGCAATTCCTGGACAACCAAACATGTATACTCTGCATGCTTCAGTATCACACCCAATCATTACCGCAAGATCGCCCCGTGGCTAGGGGACACCTCAATAGTGTCAAAGCATGACAATCCACACCGTGATGCCATGTAGACTCCGGTCAGTCTAACATACGCATTCTCTAATACACGTCCACATACAGTCCAAGTGTCTCTACACTTCGATAGACGAGATATATCCCTACCCTTAAAGACATAAGACATCTAATACGTGCTAGCCTATTTGTACTTCAATGCCCTGTTTAATAGTACATAAGCCTAGAGACATTTAAGTTTGAAACTTATTAAAGTGAATAGAGATCTTATCAACCACAATCGCCTATCATGGTTTCTCTATCATAGTTTAATATTAAGGACATTATCATATAACAATTCATAATTGGTTCTTTAAAAGAACAAATATATGACAACAAAAAAGCCATTTAATACATGTATAAACATAAAGAAATAGTAGAAATGATCTTACCCGGTCAGATCCGGTCTAACCCAATTGGGTTTAGGACACTATTTCAACAGCTTACCCGAATCAGACTGGGATCACATATAGGTGCCACTTTCTCTTAATAAAAGCAAGGGGTTGGCTAGCATCGATCTATTAGATCAAGCAAGGTAATCACCATCAACTACTTAACGTGTTTATTGTTTTAAACAGAGTCAATCTTGGGATCGGAAATCAATTTTTTAAATTCCGCTGCGTAGACTAGTTGATTTCCTAACAAGAACCCTATAGAAGTAAAAGGACAAGGACTTCAATGTCTTTTGATCCTGATTTCCTTACCTATATGGTAGAGGATGATTCAAGGATATTTGTTGAGGCTATGTCCACTCCAGAAGCACCATTCTGAAAAGAGGCTATCAATAGTGAAATAGAATCCATCCTGCAAAATCACACTTGGGAGTTGGTTCATCTTCCACCCGGAGATAAACCACTTGAATGTAAGTGGATTTTCAAGAAGAAAATGAAAGCTGATGGATCTATTGATAAATACAAGGCCAGGTTGGTAGCCAAATGGTACAGACTAAAGGAAGGCCAAGATTATTTTGATACATACTCACCGGTCATGAGAATTACGTAGATACGTATTCTGATTGCCATTGTTGCGCTGTTTAACTTGGATATCATCCAATGGATGTTAAAACAGCTTTCTTAAATGGTGAGTCGGAAGAATAAATTTATATGGAACAACCTGATGGGTTTGTGGTTCCAGGTCAAGAAAGGAAAGTTTGTAAACTTGTGAAATCACTGTATGAGCTTAAGCAAGCACCTAAACAGTGGAACTTGAAATTTGACCAAACAATGATGGCAAATGGCTTTTGAATTAATGAATGTGATAAGTGTGTCTACATAAAGACAACACCTAAAGCCTATGTGATAGTATGTTTGTATGTGGATGACATGCTAATCATGGGTAGTGATCATGAAATCATCGTGAACACTAAGAGAATGTTGACTAAGAGCTTTCAGATAAAGGATATGGGAGTTGTTGATGTTATACTTGGGATTAAAATCTCAAAAACGTCTGATGGACTGATGTTGTCACTGGCTCACTATGTAGAGTATGTTCTTAAAAGATTTAGTGCTTTTGACAAGAGTCTTATTAAAACTCAACTTGACTTAAGTAAACACTTAGTCAAAAAAAGAGGTGAACCTGTAAGACAATTGGAATACTCACAAGTAATTGGTAGTTTGATGTACATTACAAATTGTATAAGACCAGACTTTGCATGTGCAGTGATTAAATTGAGTAGGTTCACTAGTAATCCAAGTGAGGATCATTAAATAGCCCTTGACAGGATGTTAAGGTATTTGAAGTTTACAATGAACCTTGAAATATAGTATACAAGATATCCAGCAGTATTGGAAGGATACTGTGATGCAAACTGGATATCCGACTGTAAGGATTCACCAGTGGATATGTATTCACTATTGGTGGTGGTGCAGTGTCTTGGAAATCCTCAAAGCAAACATGCATTGCTCGATCCACTATGGAATCTGAGTTTATTGTATTAGACAAAGCTGGAGAAGAATCGAATGGCTTCGGAATTTCTTTGAGGATATTCCTTGTTGCCCAAAGCCAATTCCTCCTATTGGCATACATTGTGATAGTATGTCGGCTATAGAACGTGCACAAAGTTGTATGTATAATGGTAAGTCTTGACACATATGTCGTAGACATAATACCATCAAACAATTGATCTCTAATGCCGTGATTTCCATTGATTACATACAATCAAAGGAGAATCTTGCGGATGCGCTAACAAAAGGTTTACCCAGAGATCAGATGTCAATCTTGACAAATGGAATGGGACTTAAGCATATTATCCATGTTCCCTTATAATGGCAACCCAACCATAGTGACTGGAGATCCCATGATCATGGTTAAAAAGGGACAACTAAATTGCGAGGGACAGTTAGCACTTACCCATTCTGTCAGAACAAAAGTGCTATGTGCTGACAGTTTAGATTAAGCATAAATCTTATAATGATTCATATATCTTGGTTAAGCTGAGTGGGGTATTGCAGAGTACACTTTATTGGAGGTCACCTATGTATGTGGATGTGGGGCCGCTTCTGTGAGAATTTGTGGGCTGAATTCTCTAACACACTTTCTGAAACCAAGGTGTTCCAGGGCCAAAATGGATGCAACCATGAGAACTTCGAGAAGGCCAGGGGGTCTATTGTGTGGGTATCATTTTCTAGGCATGCATGAAATCCTGAGCAGTTCAAGACCTAGTTCACTGCTTAGCCAAGTATGTCCGATGGTATTCTACTAGGGAAGGTTCAAGGCAGCAAACCACCTCGCCCGATGCAGTAGAACTCTATTTTGTTATCTCTATAGAATCTGAAAAGCATATGAATTAATTTTCATTCATGTGGGGGATTGTCGGAATTTTAACGAGTTTTAGCTCAACCGGGTCTAAGTATAAGTGGCGAACAGTCCACTTGAGTCTCAATTTGGAATGACTTGCGGAATGAATTTCTGGAAGGTAAAATCAGCTTTGGACACTACTAAGATAGTAGTTGATGTTAGGCTTTTGAATCACTTGATTCCGATATCGGGTGAATGATAAATTAATGCCTAAAGGTAGAGTAATTTATGTGGGTGTTGTAATAGAAGTGTGTTCTATTTGTCCCACATAGGTAATGAAAATTAAAGATGTTCACTACATAAGTGGGAGAGTTTCATTAAGAGGCAAGCCCCAAGGGGCAAGAGAATTTTGTGAAGGAGGGAGGACGTAGATGCTTGTTGGTTCACGCATGCGCGCCGCAGTCATCCGGCCGGCTCGGATCGGCTTGGCTCGGCTCGGTACAAGTATAAATATTTTTGGACCAGCTCAACATGTAATTCTGAATAAATGCAACAGGAAAACAATGCATCGGTTCCGAAATAGTAAATAGGCATCAGTTCGAATTCAGTACATCTGTTCATGAACAGAAAAACTGAAACTGCCTCCAGCCGACTTTCTGAACAGAAGCATCCCTTCTGTGCTACGAAATTCTGAACAGATGTTTCTGTTCATTGCCTCCAATATCTACCTATATAAACAACATTCCTGAATGAAAATATATACAACATTTTCATATCACTACTACAAAAAAGCATAATGATCACGGTTTTTAAGTGTGATATATTTACATTAGTCACGGCTTCCAAAGTGTGGCATATTGAGGTGTGACATAAAGTACTTTAACTCAATCACAGTTACAAACTGTGATCTATCATAATAATTATCACACTTAAAACCCGTGATATATTATAGTTGGTATCACACTTAAAAACCGTAATCTATTATAATTTCATCACATTTAAAAACTGTGATCTATTATAGTTGTTATCATAGTTAAAAACCGTGATCTATTATAGTTGTTATCACACTTAAAAACTGAGATCTATTACAACAAAAACACATTTAAAAAATATGATCTATTTTAGTTGTTATCACACTTAAAAACCGTGATCTATTATAATTTAAATCACACCAATAAAAGTGTTTTTTTTTTCTTTTCAAAAACAATATATAAGCACACATATTTTTTTATCTTTGTTAGGACTCGAACCCGGATACTCCGGATTAACGAGACACACTTATTACCACTATACTGATGTTTTCTTTCTTCTAATTTTCGACCACACTAAACTAAAATCTCATTATAAAATACCATATTATTTTAATCACAGTCAAAAACTGTGATTGATTGATTTTTTGTCTCAGTTTTCCTAAAAACCGTGATAATAAAAATTGTGATATATTTTAGTTGTTATCACACTTAAAAACTGATATCTACTATAATTTAGACACATTTAAAAACTGTGATCTATTTTAGTTGTTATCACACTTAAAAACTGTGATCTATTACAGTTGTTATCACACTTAAAAACCGAGATCTATTATAATTTCAACACATTTAAAAACTGTGATTTTTTATAGTAGTTGTTATCACACTTAAAAACCGAAATATATTATAATTTCAATCACACCTAAAAAAGTGTGATCATTCTTTTTTTTTTTCGAAAACGAAATAAACGCACACATATCTTTTGTTGCCTCTGGGACTCGAACCCGATTAAGGAACCACACTAATTACCACTTGGCTGATGCCTACTATATTATCATTTTCGACCACATAATCTAAGATATGATTATAAAATATCATATTATTTTAATCACAGTTAAAAACCGTGATTGATTGATGTTCTTGTCTCAGTTTTCTTAAAAACCGTGATAATAAAAACTATGACCTATTTTAGTTGTTATCACATTTAAAAACCGAGATCTATTATAATTCAACACATTTAAAAACTGTGATTTATTTTAGTTGTTATCACACTTAAAAATCGTGATCTATTATAGTTGTTATCACACTTAAAAACCGAGATCGATTATAATTTCAACACATTTAAAAACTGTGATCTATTTTAGTAGTTGTTATCACACTTAAAAGCCGAGATCTATTATTATTTCAATCACACCTAAAAAGTGTGATCATTCTTTTTTTTCACACCTAATAACTGTGATAAAAAAAAAATTCACACCTAATAACTTTGATAAAAAATTTAAGTGTGATATATATACATTTTACTTGTCTCGGTTCTTTTAAAAGTGTGATCCTTAGCTTTAGATAAGTGTGATCTATATCTCTTTTCTTATTAGTGGATATAATTTGTCTCACTTTTTCTATAATTGTGACAAAAATATCATGAATTTAGTCACAGTTTAAAAATGAGATTAATTGATATAATTTATCTCGCTTTCTCAATAACAGTGACAAAAATATCATAACAATTTAGTCACATATTAAAAGTGTGATAGTTTGGTATAATTTATCTCGTTTTTTCAATAACTGTGATAAAAATATCATTTCAATTCTGTCACTGTTTTAGATGTGAGATTGATATATATAATTTATCTCGCTTTTTTAGAAACCATGACAGAAATATCTATCAATTCAGTCACAGTTTAATAATGAGATTGATTGATATAATTTATCTCGGTTTTTCAATAACTGTGACAGAAAAATCATATCAATTAAGTCACACTTTAAAAATGAGATTGATTAATATAACTTATCTCAGTTTTTCAATAAGTGTGATAGAAAGTTGTAAGTGTGATATATATATTTTCGTTGTCTCGGTTTTATTGAAACTGTGATTGTTTTCATATCATATGTGTGACCTATGTCCTACTTTGTAGTAGTGTATATTACTCTGCAGAAATAAACACTCAAACACTTGCATTGTCGGAGATAAACAAAGGCCCTATCAGTTCGTTTCTTTCCTCATTCAAGTGCAAGAACCCGGAAAGGTAGACTGTTGTATCTTGGGAGACGTATTGCTATAAACCGTGTGCACCATAGGCGGGGAAATTATGTCTTAAGGATAGAGTTCTAAACTCGCGTCAGTCACAATAATTTTCCGCGTTTCCATTTTGCTTTCTACATTTTTTGTTTCTATGTGTTGCATACTATGAACATATGAATAAAGTTTTTAATGTTATGTGTTCATTTTCTTAGATTTGTGTTTCTACAAAGTCTTGTTATTCATCTCTCAGAAAATTACCAAACCGATACACTACTATTTTTTCTAACATCATGTTGCTTCTTCAGCAATTGATGCTATTAGTCAGGTAAGCTCGTGGCAGGAGTTCTTTTATATGTTTCTGTCAAAATATGTATTCACATTTTTTGGGTCATTGAATTGCTTATTGTTACAATATCATTTATAACTGCTATACATATCCTTTTAGGTTCTAGAAACTAATAGACTCCATGAAGTTGAAAAATATTTTAGGTATAACCTCTGCAGCATTTCTAATATGTAATGCAACAGATGCTTTTAGGTCTACAGCCACACTTACATGACTGTTTTTTTTTTTTTTTTTTTTTGAGAAGATACATGACTGTTTTTAGGGTCAAATATTAAATCAGTGAACTGCCAGAGTTCTTGAGAGGTAACTCTTTAGGGTTCAATATCAATTTTTTATTTCTTCACAAATCGGGGTCTCCGACACGACAAGCAACCGATATGTGTCCGACATGTGTCGGCTGATTAAAATAATATTATTTAAAATTATAATATCCGACACGCTGTCAACAATCCCCGACACGGCAACAACACTCCTGAACCCAAATTTTTAATTTTGTTTATTTATTTAAGTGTTCTTCAATTGAAACGTTGAAATCCACGATTTCTATTTCTATAATAATTTAATAAATAGTATGATGTATTATGTTATATGTTTCTTGTTGGAAAACAATTATTTTTACAATTTGTAGTATTTTGAAGGTCAGTCACAATTCATTTTGGCACTGTATAAAGGTCGAATATCTATTTTAGATATTCATAGAGTTTACGTATTACCTATCTTATTTTCTCAAGTTTTTTTTAGATTTTTACGAATATATATATATTTTTTTTTGATAAATTGAATCTTATTTACATCATATATATTATATATATATATATATATATATATATATATATATATATATATATATATATATATATATATATATATATATATATATATATATATATATATACGTGTGTGTGTGTGTGTGGTAGCGTGTCGTGTTCTTAAATTTTTGAATTAGCGTATCACCGTTTCCGTGTAGTGTTGTGCGGCGTATTTGTATCTGTGTCGTGCAACATAGAATCTATCGGTGTTATCTTTAATGATTTCTTTTTTGTTTTTTAGTTCCCAAATAAGGTACACATTATTTTGTGAACATGAAGACATAGGACGTAGCTTTAGTTCAAGTTATTGTTTGTTTGATTGGGATGGGATTCAAACTTTAAGGAACCACCAAAGTGCTTAAGGAAATGGTCCTTTCTATGGTTGTAGATGATTATTTGTGAAATGAACAATATCACTCACTATTTGCTTAATGGATTGCATTAAAAATTCCAAAAATAATTAATATTTTGGAAGCATTGTAACTTATTATGGGCACTGTCACTTTCTGAACACATGTATGGTTTTTATCATGTTTTTGTTCCTTCTTTGATTTCATCTTGCGGATCAAGGACTATCTCTGTAACGCCTCGTTTCCGGATATCGAGTCCTTATCTGGAAAAGAGCGTTTGGCACGTATAATATTAATTTAATTCAATATTATACGTAAGGCTCTACTATGTCGTATCGAGTTTAGCAAAATGAAAGCTTAAAAGACTCGGCAAACATCATAAATGCAACTAATAATAGAAAGTCCGTCAAACTAAAGATGGAAAGTTAACTTAAAACAACAAGTAGCTTACAAATTATGATGTCTTAAAGCACAAACTTGTCTTACAACAAATCTAGAAATAAAAGTACAACATTTTTCTCGAAAGATAAACAACAAGGTCTAGTACAACATATAACGGAAGTGAAGTAAAAACATCATATAGAACATCATCCAAGCGTCAACATCCTCAAAACTCCTCATCGAGCTCATGGTCATCCTGTTTATCTTCTCACCCCACAAATCATACAAACAAACATACAATGGAGGCAAGTTCATAGGTACTTCGTAAAGAGGAAGAAGCAATAATTTAATTACGTTTTACAACGAAGGTTCGTATAATTAATTAAGTTGTCGTTGTGAGATCGACACAACTCTACGGTTCACTTCATGCTCATCAACATGTCATGCCTATTTGTTTTAGCTTAACTTATCTTTGTTACATCGATTCAAAGGCACTAAACATGGTGCTACTCACCACGAGGTATCTGGTTTGCAACCTATTAGTCGATCACACCAATAGCCACGGGTGACCCGATAGTGTACACGTTTGGAGAAGTCCCTCCGCACTTGGAGTCTATTCGGTAGACTTACAGAGTTATTCACTTTATATTGACCCACACATCGCGATATAAACTTGTGCCTTACCAAGAATGACATGATGTTTAATCTTTTAGCTACACAAGTACGTATGTTATTAATTTATTACTAGAAACCTAAGTCCTTTCAAGAAAATATCCCTCACTCCTTACTCTCTCTCTCTTGAGACAACTAGACATAATATCCTAACACATACACAGACATTGATGAATATTAATTCATCAAAGCACAAGCCAATCATGCTCTTGGACGGTCTCAAACTTCAACTCTTATAAAGAATCCATTCGGTGTTGGAACTAAACTCATCAAAAGCTTAATCATGACTTGTTCATGTTCCTTTACTGTTATTAGATCAAGAAACAACATTCAAAAGCTGGATTCAGGGATCAAAACAATTTAAAAACACAAAAACCGGGCTAATGCATGCACCAAAATCTTCTGAACCATTCAGGATGCTTTCGGACCGTTTTTGCACGAGCTATGCCTCAATGCGCGCTAAAATGGCTCTTATCAATTTCCTCTTTCTAGTTCAGGTTTAGCGCGCGCCCCCAATGCGTAAATGATGACATAGATCAAGTGAAATTAAAATACTTGACCACCATAAACCAATACTAGCAAGAGGACTAGGTCCATCGTAGTATAGCTATAGAGAATCAAGGTCGATCCCACAGGGAACCAATTGTGGGTCATTTATATACAAACAATTAATCACTCATGTCAAGGACACAAAGGCGGTCTACGACCAACAAAAGACGGGAAAGATAAAGGACACGACTCGACACAACACATAAACAACGTAATTAACCTCCCCAATTATCATGTTATCGTTTGGATCTAGAGATTCTATATAATTAAGCTAGACTCGACAACTATTAACCCGATTCGTATCTCTTTTATATTGGCTAAGGGAGTCATCCCCTAAACTAGATCTAGCTTCGGGTAGGCCATCCAGATCACTATGCTACATCACGTGACTTCACTTTTTAGGCCTCCATCTCATATGACTCACACGCTTACAAAACTAGGGATGCCGATATTAACCGTATTCCTCACCTAGGCAACATTCCTGTGATTAGGCGTACTTCCTAAGCGATCGCATCAGTCTCCGTCCCATTAACACTAACTTTTTAGGTATCATGTTAATCAACTATTTATGTATAACTAGGTGTGCACAATTCCCTAATACAGAACAAATCTAGATCTCGCTGAAAGTCCCGGAAGATCAATTCATGAGCCGACCTAGGAGCCCTATATTGGTATTTCCTAATCATACGCTAATAAAAACAGACGAGCAACGTAGCCGTAGCCATACCTACTAAGATGAGAAATTCTAGGTGGACAATCACACAATAAAGACGTGGCTAGATTGACGCGGCGAAAACCTAAATCTTAGCGTTTCTACATACGTAATGGATAAAATAGAGACTCATAAAGCAATTATATAGACCTACTAAAAACACGGTTGTCGATCATACAAAAGTCATCAATAGGTCACCGAATAACAGATCTGGGCGTGTGGATCCTTTTAGACAAGGAATCCCCACTGCCTCATATCGTATCCTTAGATCTACATCGTCCGGTGAAGAACGAACAACCTCAAATGATAAACAATAATTGGGGGCTTAATTACAAAGAACTAAGAACAAATAAATACAAGAACTTACATTATTGCAGATCTTGCATAAAAACTGCTCTAACAAAAACTGAAGATTTTATTATAAACTGAGAAGTGTAATGTATTGTGTAAAGAAGTGTGTTTATGGCGTGTATAACATGTCTTTATTTATAGGGGTTCAAGCTAATTAAGAGATATACTTCAAAATGTCAAAACAAATAAGAGATAACTCTCGGCCGATCAAGAAAAGATGAAGTCGCCCCCCTCATGCATATCCTCAAAGTTGGCGCCACCTTGGAGTGCCTTACTCCTCTTTTCGTGCTTATCCGATCTTTATCTTGAATTTCCTTTGATTTATCTTGAGATTTAATTCTTTCATTTGTATTTATCCTCCATAATTATCCAAATCTGCAAAATAGATATTTATCCCAAAATAAATCATATTTAAATAAAACGGATAAATACCGATTTATAAATAAAAACAGATAAATACCAATAAAAAATGGATAAATACCAAATTATATTTTATAAATCACAAAACATTAAATAATCCATATAAACGTGTATAATTATATTTTATTAATCTCGATTTAAGGTCAACGTTGATGACTTTTACGGGTATAATTTGACCGTCATCAGTAAAACTGCCTTATGTTCAATTTTTTGCACTTTTACGATTTCTAACTCTATCCCATCATGTTCAACAGCAGTTTAGGCAACAAAACAGCAGCAAAACAAAACTTTATTCAAGCATAGTATCACTTACTTCCACAACAACATCTAGACATGATTTTTAGCATCAAACCACATCAAAACACAAACCTTAACCTCATAAAACCTTATTAAACCATAGGAAGAGTCTCTTACCTTTTAGCAAGCAAAGTTTACAAGCAAACTCCTAAGCAACTGCTACACTCTTACAAACTTCAACCAAAACCGGTTTTATCACAATTAAACTTAGATTAATTGATGATCAAAGGCTTCTAAACCAAAAAGGACTACGATTTAAACCTTTTTAACACACCAAACTTGTTCAAACCATGATAGATCCATAGTCAGGGCTAAATTCATACCTTTACAAAATTCCAAACTTTTGGTATTCTTCACGGTCATCACGAATCTTTAGTTGATTTGGAAAACCGATTCTTGAATTATCACTTGTGGTGGAAAGTTTCCCTTGACTTTTCTTTTTGCTCTCAAAACACCAAGTTCGAACTTCCTGCTTTTTGATGTTTTCTGAAATACTTTTGACTAGTGGGAGGTTACTCTTTTTCCAAAAATAACTCCCCAGGAGTTATGGTAATAATGTCCCACTAATTGCCACTTAATTACCATTAAACAAGAATCCGTATCAGTATATATATATTAAAATACTTTTAATCCATAATTATAATTAAACACAATATTTTGAACTTTAAAAATTGATATGTATGCCCTTTCCCAAAATTCGGGATATTACATATCCCCCCCCCCCCTTAAGAAGAGTTTTGTCCTCGAAACTGGAACATACTCAAACCGTTGACCTTCTTTAACAACTCTCTCTTCAACACAAAACCAAAACCAAAGTTTCACTTGTTTCCCACAAATAACTTCTATCAACACTGATCTTGCTAACACTAGAGTCAAAACATTACTGATTCCCCAACTGTTCAAACCCTCGCACACTAAACCTAAAACTGATCACCAACTCTTGAACTACTGAAACTGCACTAACCATTTACTCAACACCTCAGCCCCATAGTCACTTTACCCGTATAGTGTCCATAAAGTTTCTTAAAATTTGAAGGTAGACTTAACTTCTTAGCTATATTACTTGACACAAAAGTTTTTCATATTCTTGTACTAATAAAGGCCGACATAGCTAAGTTATACATTACTAATGTACCTAAAAGTTAGTTCATTCACTTAAATACAATTACAACGTGAATTTTAATTCATGTCATAAGAATACTTTAAGAAAACACGCAAACTAAAAGGTACCTGGCATGGCTGCATCCAAAACAAACACTCTGGTCGGTTGACATGCACTCCCCTGGATGTTTCTCTCATTTCTTCTAGCATTCTTTGAAGGACAAGCTCTTGCAACGTGACCCATATCCCCATAAAAGTAACATACATTTGTATCGGCTCGACATTCCCCTAATTGATTCTTTTGCATTTTGGGCAACTTGGCACACCTGACGTTGATGTGACTGTTAACAGTGTTGTGGTCTTCTTCACTTATTGATGCGGTTCCACCAAAATTACCAACCGACGCTGACCCCTCAAGGATAGCTGATGCTGCCGGCGTATTTTTGGTGGGGGCGCCGCCGATCGGCCGAACACCCCAAGCCGCCAATTTCAATTTTTTTTCATTTCGTAAATCTAAATCATGCATCTAAAATAATTACTATGCAAATTAACTAATACTTTTTGCTTAATATCAAACCTTGCTCTGATACCACTTTTACGAAATCTACATGGGAATGCAACAGAATTTAAAATTTAATTTCCCTTGTACCAAGATCGACTTCTTTAAGCAACAAGCCTAAAAAAAGTAGACTACGAGAATACCTTTGATGATCTAAAATAGATCGTCGCTTTGTCTACGGTTGTATTTTCTGCATGAAGCCACCCAAATGTTCGGCCTCTACCGTTGATCCACACGAACAACCCTCTGGAGTCCATCTATGGATATATACTATAAAAACTCAGTTGGTAGACCGACCATTTCTCTCTCTCAAAACATTCTCTAGGAAACTTTCAGTTTTTCTAGTAAAGTAGAACTCTTCTAATTGTGATCATACAAATGAGCTAGACGCCCACCTCTTATATAGATGGATGGTGCATCCCTTCTGGTCCCATCCACAATGGGAAAAGCTTCTGACTATAGTAGGGAGAAAGAAAACGTTTTAGTAGTAAAATAAGGAAAATATATTTGATTGATTTATGTCACTAATATTCAATCTCATATTAAATATTTTCAAGATATATATTCCCAATATCTAATATTGAATATATCTTTCTTATATTACCATATTGTTGGTCCCTTGAAAAGGCTTTGGTTAAATTTAGAGGGGGGTGAATAAACTTAACACTTAAAAACTTTTTGGAGTTTTACAAACTCAGAAGGGTCAATAGTCGGCTGCCACTCAGTAGTCTGCTGACTATTAAAGCTATTGAATTTGTTGCAGTGGAACATATTTAACTAAGCCTTGTTACTTGTTGTTTTAAATGTGATACTAAGTATTGGATACTCAGTAGTGCAAGTAGTGTGATTCAGTAGCTAGTTTCAGTAGGTTGATGTGATGAGTATGCTGATAAAGTAAATTGCAGAATGTAAATGCAGTAAAGTAAGGTAGTCTAGATTTATAGTGGTTCCAGGTGGTGTAATCCTGTCAGTCCACTCTTCTCCTATGATGTTGGAGAATATTCACTAGAGATTCTTGAGGTTGCTGTTACAAAAATCCCTAAACTGTTTATCCTTCATCAAATGACTATGGCTTCACAAACTGAATACAAGAAACAGGTAGGATTGTTGCTTCATAGTATTCCACTGCTCCTTGAAGGGTAGGATTGCCTCTTCACCAAGCTCCACCACAATCAGTTCTTGACACTTCAAAAGTGCTTCTCTGCCTTCAGCAAACTTCTTGAAAAAGAAGGGTTGAATCAAGAAAATGATTCAGCTTTTAGCAGCTTGTAGTCTTCAAGCGTGTATACTGGATGTAACTCGATAGCAGGAATCACTTGAAGAAAATCTTGATCAGCAAATTGATAGCTCAATGATGCTCAGCAAGGTAAGATTTCACTTAATAAATTTCTTGCTCAATTACTTCACATGTATTCTTGCTTTTCTTTATTTTTCATCCTCTTCAATCTGAATCAAGAGCCCTCTATTTATAGGTGTGAATCTTGTGACTTGTGTTTGAATTTCAAACATAGCCGTTTCAGATTTGTCTCTATATTGACTTGCTTTTTCCTCTGATGCATCGTACTGACACTGTTAGTGATACTTTTTGACAGTCCAGTCTGTCTGTCTGTCATTGACTTATTTTTCATTGGATATAGCTCTGAATTCTTCCAATGTCTTTTTAATCTTGACCATTGATTTACTGAATAATCCAAGGCTTGTAATTCATCCTTATCCATTTAATCTTTCAAAAAAAACTTGGATTAATTTGAATTTTCCATTTAGCAGACAACTGTTATATTAGTCTGTTGATGTCCATTTCTATCAGCTGGATTCTAGTCTGTTGTGTTTTATAAACACTTCAGCTGACTGCTTTTTATCCAACTTTTCCTATGAAGTTAGAGTACACCATTTTAATTATAACCAAGTTCCAATCACCACATTACTTAAATGGAACTTAGACCTTCTACACAAGGTATATGTGATCAGTTTAGGTTATCACGGACTTCCCTAAATTCTGATCTCATATCCTTGACATTAAATACTAAGTTTGATCCCTTAGCCTTCATAACTGAGTTTGAACCCTCAGCCTTCAAGCATGAGCACGTTCCTAGACACTCTACAGACCTAGACACCCTACTAACCTAGATAGGTCTGCTGAACAAATCAGCTGACCTCTTTACAATGCTTGTTTTATCAAACCTATACAAAAATCAAACTCTAGTAAACCTATACATTTAATCTAGACATATTTTTGCCTTTGCTCTATAAGAGCTAGTCTGGCACTCATCATTAAAACTTAAAATATGTCCAACAATTTCCCTCTTTTTAGTGATGATGTCAATACCCTCCTTACAGCAAAGCAAAAAGGTAAAAAACAGAACAGAACAAACTTCATTTATATATCATTGATGTTCAAACATTATTACAACTAGTATCAGCAAAAAGATAAATAGGAATAAGTCTGCTGATCTAGTTTCTTTCTTATTCTCTTTTCAGAAGGTATTCTCTGATTTCTCTTTCCATATCCACCATCCACTGATTTTCAATTCTTGAGAAATCAATCCAGGTATGTACCATTTTCCACCACTTCCAGGCTTCAGCTAGAGTTAACTGGACACCATGCCAGTTAAATCCTCCTCCCATGTAGCATACCTTGAATTCTTCTACACAATCTTTTGCTTTTTGTTCAGCCGATGTTTGTTGTCTACCTCCAGATGTTCTTCCAGCATGTCCTCCTCTACCAGTTTGTCCTCTTCTAGTCAACTTCAAGGATTTGATCATTGTCTCTCACAATTGTAATCCAAGGAAGGAATTTAGACCTTACTGAAAAGTCATATCCTGGTATGGTCTTCTTCTTACACCAAAAGCAGCCTTGAATTTTTTTAGCGGATCATCTGTATGTTGTACTCTGCCAGGTGTAGGTGCTCTAAATTCATTGATCTCAGCTTCAAATCTCTTCTTGTTATAGATCTTTGCTGCTTCTTTTGCTTCTGCTGTCTGTCCTTCTTCCCCCTTATTGACATCATCAACAAAACGGTTCAGTAGGCCCAGAACACTCTCTTATGTGTTTACCAGAATGTATAGTTGTCCTTCCATAATTTATGTTCTTGTGTCAACTACAGTAATCCGGCCTTTCATAGTTTGTTCCAACAGGTTGACCCTCTCAATAAGTTTTGGATCAAGTACAGTAGGGTGAGGTGTCTCAGCAGTGTTAGGTTTCTCAGCCATCTTATCAACCTTTTTATGCAATGATGCAATCTGCTCAACCATGTTTTTGTCTCTTTTTGTAGCATCCTGCTTGACATAGGAAACTTGTCTCAGCAAATCATTAGTGGTGAACTGTAGATGAGTAACATTTGATGCTACTGTCTCAGTGTTCCTTCCTCTATTTTCCACTAAATTCACTAAGTCTTCAAATCTTTGTTCACTCATAGAATTGAGTTCTCAGGTGAGTGATGTCATCTCTTACAGCTCTTATCTCCTCCAAAATATGTACTAGAATTGCAGTAGCCATTCCAGGCATACCACCAGCAATGGTCTCAGCAGGTTCTTCAGCATTATCAACTACCCTTGGTACCCTTACAACATTTGCTCTTGTCCTATCACATACATGTGGTTCAGGACCTTCTTCAACCATATTTAAAATAGGTATCTCCTCAAATACAGGTTCTTGTGCTCGTTGAGGCTCTTTTTCTTCTTCTTCAGGCATTTGAAACTCTTCATCATTGAAATCAAAGTCAAGAAGTTCCTCCTCAATTTGTTTATCAACAGCTTCTTGCCCAATTTTGCCATCATTAGCCCTTTCTTCAGTAGCCTCCACCCAAGACATAGGGGATTCCTTCAATCCCAACAATAGATCCAACCTTTGTCCTAATACTGTTTGATCCTCAGTATTTTAGACCTCCAGTTCCGAACTATGTTCAGTTGCTATCTGTACCTTAGCATACTGAACCTCCACATCTTCTCTAAACTGAGGAAAAACAGCCATGTTTTCCTCTCATACACCATGTACCTCAGCAATCTCTTTCAAAACATTAGCAGTGTGTGCCAAGGTTTCATGAGTGTCCACACTATTCTGATATTGAGTTGATCCTTCATAATAGACTTCCATCAACTCAATCATCATAGCTTCAGCAGTTTCTTTCAGCATAGCATCTTCAAGAAGTGTTGTTGTTGTATTTATTCCTCCAATCCTTCAGTAAATGCAGCAAACAGCTCTTGATCTAGATTATCAGTCTGCTGACCCTCAGCAGACATGCCATCCTCAGTAGGTTGCTCTGCTATTTTCTCAGTGGATCCCTATCCAGCCTCTTCAGTAGATCTATCTTTTGCAATACCACTAGATTCTCATAGATGTATAGGATGATCATCATTTGAATCTGATGATGATGATGAATTATCACTATCTAGTGTAAATTTAGGATCTTTGAACATTATACTTCCTTGCTGCTTTTCATTTTCAATAATCTCCAGCAGCCTCATCTCTAAGAGTGATGTGTCAATGATGACGGTCAAATTACACCCACAAATGTCATCAACATTGTCCATCAATCGAGATTTATAATATATATTTTATATTAAATCACATGTTTGTATTGATTATTTAATGTTATGTGATTTATAAGATAAAAGTTGGTATTTATCTGTTTTTATTATTTAAATGAGATTTACTACGCGATAAATATTGATTTTATAGATTGCGATGAATCGGAGGAAATCTATTATCGGAGGAAGTAAATATCAAGAGAAATCAAGGCAGAATCGGACTACATTAAAGATAAATACTGAAGCAGCACGAAAAGTGGAGTAAGGAACAAGAAAAGCCAGCGAGCCAATCAGAGAAGAGAGGACTCACTGGCAGCGAGCCATCAGTTCGCTGGGGGCGAGTCAGGGGCAGACTGAGGATTTTCTGAGGGTTATCTCTACAAGTTTTAGGGTTTTCAAATCTATCTTTAGGTCGGCCTAAGCCTCTATATAAAGGAGCAGCCACGAATTTTATTAGACGATTCTAGAAACACAATATTACAATACTTTTAGTTTATCAATATAGTTCTTCTTATATTATATTGTGTTTCTTCGTCACGGAGGCGATGGATTCATCGATTAGAGATCGCATTGAAGGATTGACCACGACTCTATCTAGCTATACTACGATTGAACCTCGTTCTCTTGCTAGATAAATATTTAGGTATCGAGTTATTTTTATATCTTGACCGTCATCAAGTTTTTGGCGCCTTCGCCGGGGACTCATGTCATTAAATTGAGTATAGCCTATTTTATTAAAAGTAGATTCATAAATATTGTCAAGTCTGTTTAATTAGTTTTTATAACATAGAAATAACGTGTAAGAGTCGTAGAACAAATCTGGGCAGTTTCTCAGAACCCACTGGGCTCGCTGGTAGCGAGCTGCCTGTTCGCTGGGAGCAAGACAGTTTTTCTGGGCAGTTTCTGCTCCGTTCTGTTCTATACAGTGTTTGCTTCGTGTTTCTGTAATTTTTATATTTTTAGAGTCTATTTTCGTTTCGTTAAGTAGTGAGTCTAGTTAAAGGCCTAGCCATTAAAGTTTTTAATTGTTTTATTGTTCTGTTTCATATAGAGTCCATTTTATTTTTGTTTATTTTAGAGTCTCGCCAAAGGCAGTAGCCTTGGTGTATTTTAATTGTTTATTGTTGTTTTTGTCTTGCAAATAAAAAAAAATTAATAATAATAAGAACAAGCTACCCGGATTTCTAAGGATCCAAACGAAGAGCAAGGCGAGGAAAAATCTGAAGGAGCACATCAATCTGACTCAGACATGGGAGCATTACTGAATAACGCCATCCAGGTAAATGGAAATAATTTTAATAATGCAAATTTTGTTAACCAAGCTGTGGCTGCATGGGAAAGGCGCACTTTGCAAAGCTATGCAACGCCTACCATTGAACAATTCATTCCTGCTATCGTTGTGCCTGAAAATGCTGCTGAAATTTATCACCCGAAACCTAAAGTCATTCAAATGGTGGCAAACTATGCCACTTTTCATGGTATCCTGAATGAAGATCCTGGCATTCATGTGATGAATTTCTTAGAGATCGCTAGTACCGTGAAGCCAGAACTGGTTCCCGAGGATAACATTAAGCTCAAACTTTTCCTTTTCACTTTGAAAGATAAAGCTAAGCAATGGCTTTTCTCTTTAGAGGCTAGATAAATCACGACCTGGGAAGAACTGCTACAAAAGTTCATGAATAAGTACTTCCCTATAGGAAAGACCTTTAATTTACGCCAAGATATCTTGGGGTTCAAGCAGCAACTTGGGGAAAATTTTGATCAAGCTTGGGAACGTTTTAAGGAGTCCATGAGGAAATGCCCTCACCATGATATCCCTCTATGGGTATTAATGCAAACCTTTTACCATGGATTGAGAGATACGGAGAAGATAAGTGTAGATGCCTCCAGCAATGGAGCGTTTGTTATTTTATCTCCTAAGGAGGCACAAGGAAATATGGAGCAAATAGCAATGAATAGCCAATGGGGAGGTGGTGAAATAGCAACTGTGAAGATGGCCGATAATTTATTTGAGGATGATGTATCGCATAAGATCCTACATACTCTATTGATCATAAATGATAAGGTGGATGGTATGCATGAGAGGATTCAACGAGTGGAGACTGGAAAAGGGACGGAAACGATTAATCAACTAGAGAATGCGGGTACTAAAGAAGCCAATTACATTGGGAGACAGGGTAATCACTATGACGGTTGCAAACCAAATCATGACCAACCTGGATTCCGATGGAGTGATCCGAATGAAGGGGTAAAACCACACAACACTTATGTACCTCAGCAAGCTCAAACTTACGGTTGGGAAGTTGCACTTGAAAAGATGAGTACAATGTCTGACACTGTGAATCAATTAGCAAATTCCATTACTGACTTGGCTACAAACTTTCACCAATACTGTCAAAATAATGATGCCAAAGTCACCAACCAAGAAGCCTTAATCCATAATCTCTCTCATCAAATAGGACAATTAGCTGAACAACTGTCAATTAGACCTCCTAGGGGATTCCCCAGCAACATTGATAGGAACCCTAGGGATGTGAATGTGATAATGACTAGAATTGGAAAGGAGCTTACCCCACCAATCCCAAAGAACAAGGAAAATCTAGAAGATGTTAGCGAAGATGAGAAAGATCCTGAGGAGGCATTTACACCCTTTGGAACTGAAGAATCATGCTTAGAAAAGCCCACCGACGAGCAATTATCCTCCATATCTACTAATTTAGGGAATAGTGATTGCACCGTAGTATCTTCGCAAGGTGAGGTTGTTAAGGATGAGAAGAAACAACCATGGTTTAAAGATTATGTGAATTATTTATCCGGGAGAAATTTGCCGCCAGATTTGAACCAGCAACAAAAGAAAAAGTTCTTTGCGGACGTTAAACACTATTATTGGGATGAACCCTATCTTTTTAAGCGTTGCTCAGACAACATCTTTAGAAGATGTGTTCCTGAGAGTGAATTCCTCGATATACTTAAACATTGCCATACTTAAGAAGTGGGAGGACACTATGGAAGGGACAAGACTGCTGCCAAAGTTCTCCAATGTGGTTTCTACTGGACAAATCTTTACAAAACTGCACACGAATATGCTAGATCGTGTCATTCATGCCAAATGACGGGCAATATCTCAAAGAGAAATGAAATTCCACTGAGGAGTATCCTAGAACCAGAAATCTTTGATGTATGAGGTATTGATTTTGTGGGACCTTTCACTTCGTCTGTTTCAAACCGCTATATTTTGGTGGCAGTCGACTATGTGTCTAAATGGGTTGAGGCTATTGCTTCACCTACCAATGATGCAAAGGTTGTACTGCGGTTTTTAAAGAAAAATATCTTCACGCGGTTTGGAATCCCTCGTGCCATCATTAGTGATAATGGGAGCCATTTCTATAATAAGCCGTTTGAGAAGTTAATGGCCAAGTACGGGGTGAGACATAAGTTAGCTACGGCTTATCATCCTCAAACAAGTGGTCAAGTTGATGTCACGAACCGAGAGATTAAGCGCATCCTGGAAAAAACTGTGAACCCAACAAGGAAAGATTGGTCATTGAAGTTAGATGACGCTTTATGGGCTTATCGGACTGCGTATAAGACTTCCATATGTATGTCCCCCTACCAGATTGTTTTTGGGAAAGTGTGTCATCTACCGGTTGAACTTGAGCACCGTGCCTTATGGGCTACTCGTATGTTGAATTTTGATGAAATTTTACCCGGAGAAAAGAGATTGTTGGAATTGACTCGCCTAGAAGAGTTTCGCATTGAAGCTTACGAGAATGCTCGGATCTAGAAAGAGCGCACTAAGAGATTTCATGATAAAAAGATCCTTGACTGCACCTTTAAGGTTGGTGATATGGTTCTTGATTACAATTCAAGCATGAAACTTTTCCCGGGAAAGCAAAAATCAAGATGGTTTGGTCCTTATAAAGTGAGTAAAGTATTTCCTTCCGGAGCTGTAGAGGTAAGTCACTTGGATGATCGAAAGACTTTTGTGGTGAATGGCCACCGATTAAAGAATTACCTCGGGAATCAATTTGATAGGGAGGAAGAAGTATTTACTCTCGGCAATCCTAGTTACAACTAGACCATCATGTGAGTACAGTCGAGCTAACGACTATTACCATAGAACTATTTCTTAAAACTATATTTTAGATTTGTTTTTGTTTTTTCTTTTAATAAAGTAGCATGAGACTGTTAAGGTTTTTTTCATCTCGCCATGTTCCGAGTCTCAGTTCGGAATAAACGAGGTTTTTTCCTTGATAGCCGCCATGTGAATTTTGTAGTTTTAACTCTTTGGTTTTCCTTGTCATTGGTTGTATGAAATAAATTGGCTTAATTTGTTTTTGGATATTCTATATCTAATTACTGTCACGTTATTTTATAACTTCCATTGACATGTTATTAACGGTTCCGTGGAGTTTTTGTTTGGTTTGCTTAAACAGGTTTTCCTTTGCTTCTCCACGACGTGCTTGGACTACTACTATATTCTGCATTTACTTGAGAGCCATTTCCAGAGCTAAGTATTTTTCTTAAATTCTCCTTTTTCTTTGTCATTGGAGACAATGCCAAGTTTATGTGGGGGGGGTAGGAGACTTAGCTATGATGTGTTATAATTGAAAATTGAATGAAACGGTGAAAAATTGAAAAAATTGAACAAATGCCAAATTAAGTATCTCGTACCCTTAGAATTGTGAGTTCTTAAACATTGAATTGATAGGAAAGGAACCAAGTTGCATGATTACGTGATCATTTTATACTTATGTGAATGTAAATTTAAGGATATTCATGCCGACTTTTGCAAGTAGTTGTTTATTATTCGATTACTCAATTTTGAATCGAATATTATCGCACGAATTATAATAAATAGAAGAATTATGTGTACATTGTGTAGAGGATTGGTTATGCGAACTTAGTGTCGATATTTATCTACAGATGTATTCTTATTTTCTAGCCATCAAAGCGGAGTAATAAGCTTGAGAATTATTTGTGTTTTGACAATGCGTTAAACACTGGGCTTGTAGTAACGTTACCAAAGTAGCCCCGCGCTTGTGGTAATATTCAATGCTATTGACTAATCCATGAGAGGGGGATTCTTGCAATGCATAATTTACTTTTAAAGCAAGTTTCTTTCTTGAGAGGTGTTAATACTTGAAATTATGAAAATGCGAAGAAATTCAACTTTTTAAGAGGCTTTGAGTATTTTCTCGGTCTCCGAGTCCAAAAACCTTATGGATGACGCTCTTGCTTATTGCACTATGTCTTTACCCATCGCGAGGCTTAAGAAGTGGGAATGCTGATGTTGGTAGGCTAAGACTGTAAAGTTAGCAAAAACATTAATCTTGCCACGAATATATAAAACTAAATGCACATGCACACATCACTTCGATTCATAGCGAGTAGTGAATAATGGATACCTTATGAGTAAGACTGGTATGAGTTGACTCGAGTTTTTTGTGTAAGTATGAGTTGACCATGAAAAATGTTGTCTTGGGGAATGACTTATTGATGGTTTGTTCGGGACGATCAAAGTCTAAGTGGGGGGTAGTTGATGACGCTCAAATTATACCCATAAATTTCATCAACATTGTCCTTAAATCGAGATTTATAATATATATTTTATATTAAATCACATGTTTGTATTGATTATTTAATGTTATGTGATTTATAAGATCTAAGTTGGTATTTATCAGTTTTTATTATTTAAATGAGATTTACTGCGCGATAAATATTGATTTATAGATTGTGATGAATCGGAGGATATCTAATATCGGAGGAAGTAAATCTCAAGAGAAATCAAGGCAGAATCGGACTACATTAAAGATAAATACCGAAGCAGCACGAAAAGTGGAGTAAGGAACAAGAAAAACCAGCGACCCAATCAGAGAAGAGAGGACTCGCTGGCAGCGAGCCATCAGTTCGCTGGGGGCTAGTCAGGGGCAGACTGAGGATTTTCTGAAGGTTATCTCTACAATTTTTAGGGTTTTCAAATCTATCTTTAGGTCGGCCTAAGCATCTATATAAAGGAGCAGCCACGAATTTTATTAGATGATTCTAGAAACACAATATTACAATACTTTTAGTTTATCAATATAGTTATTCTTATTTTATATTATGTTTCTTCGTCACGGAGGCGATGGATTCATCGATTAGAGATCGCATTGAAGGATTGGAGGACCCTCTGTCTACGAGGGTAATGTCTATCCAAATATGTTGTTTTTATTCGTAGATCTATTTTATTTCGTTATGGAGTAGTCGTTTGTGTATTGATTTCGTGATGTAGTTAATTAAGAAACCCATATTCATGTAGATCTAAGCCGTACGAAGGCGTTTTACGAGCAAATTCTAGAGTCACCGGTCTAGATCTACCATGGTCTACATGGTTAGATCTAGCCATCAAGATTCTAGTAATTTTCTGTGAACGACTTCGGCTACGTCGTGCTTTCTGTTTTTCATATACACATGTAATAGATCTGGCCAATTTGTTACATTCTTCTCGTAAATTAATATGATATATTGTGAAAATTGTCATGTCACTAGGAAATTAGTTAGCCGATCGTTTAGGAGGTGTGCCAACCCGTTCACGGTGGTTGCCTAGACGAGGTGACGATTTCATCCCTAGTTTGGTATAGCATGCTTGTTATATGATGTTCTATCCTGTCCAAGGAAGAATTCGTAATTAAGCATAAGGATCTTCTATCTGTTCATGAATTAGATCCAGTTTAGAGGATGACTCCCGTAGCCAGAATATAATCAACCTTAATGTCTTTTCCGTCTCGGATTAGATATACATATAAGGGGGAGTAATTACTACTAGCGTAATCAATACCGTTTGTTAGAATCTTTTTAACCCATAAAAATAAGTGTTTTAGTGTCTACTGTCGTATTGTTAGTCTTTGTGTTTTCTATCGTGTCAACCTTTATTTTTACGTTATTGTTGGTCGGAGACCGCCTTCAATCTATTTTTAGTTTAATAACGTTGTACTTGTTTAAGCCGAGTCTCTATGGGATCGACCTCGACTCTATCTAGTTATACTACGATTGAACCTAGTTCTCTTGCTAGTTCGTTATTTAGGTATCGAGTTATTTTTATAACTCTACCGTCATCAATCAATTAATCGCAACAAACTTTCAACTTCAAAACTTTCAAAAGCCCATTCTTCAAAACCACTCATTGGTTCTCTTGCTGGCTTTTGTCTTTTATAGAAACCAAACTTCCATGCAAAGTATTTTGAAATCTTCCTAAGATTCGGATCTTCTGTAGGCTTCTTAGATTTCTTCTCCTTCCTTTCATAGGGCATGATTGGTTTCCTTGGAGCAGGTGGATCAGGTTTATCAACTTTTTGACTTCCAAAAGTCTCAACAAGATGACTCAGTGTATCCTCACCTGACATAAAAGTGTAAGTAAACTCTCCAACTGGTAAGTTTATGTCTACCACTTCCAATTGCTCTACACTTGCTTCCCCTTGAATTATATGTTCTTCAACAGGGATATCAACTGACTTTCCTTCCCTCTATGTTGTTGCAGTCTTAGTAGGGTTGTCAACAAGTTCATTAACCTCCACAGCAGGTTCAGATTCAGCAATTTTTTCCGGTTCTTCAACCTGTTGTTCAACAACAACTTCAATAGCCTCCACAGTAGGCTCTACAACTTGTTCAACATATTCTTCTGCTATTTCTTCTCTCTGTTCTTCCAGAACCCTCAGTTCTTTGCCTTTTCCATGTTCTTTCTTCCCCACAACTTGCTTTCTTCTTTTAGCAGGTAGTTCTTGGCCCTCAAAAATTTCCTTTTCTGACTGGTCTTTACTAACAACCTTCCTTCTCCTTGAATCTTCTTTGAATTGTTCTTTGAGTATATCAGCAATAGTCTTCTTGACAATCTCAGTAGGCTCAGTAGGCTCAACAACAATTTGAACCTTAGTAGACTCAGCAGTGTATACCAATTGTCTTGTTCTCTTAGGCTTTAACAATTCAGTTATCTTCTAGTGTCAGTAGCCTTTCTTTTCTCCACTATTTTCTTTGGTGCAGCAGGTTGCACATTATCTCTAGCTTTAGTTCTCTGTTCCTGCTCACCATCACTTTCTACTTCCTGAACATCTTCATCATCATCTAGGCCAAGAATAGGAGTTGTAATCTCTGGCTTGTATCTGGCCTTGTTGATGTTTGATGGAGCAATATGAGCAATCTTCAAATGATTCAGCAGGGCCTAAACCATTAACCCCAAGGGTTTTGTTTTGATGAAGAAACCTGATCCTACATATCC
>CM044897.1:60135425-60151321 GCA_024500145.1 Gentiana dahurica var. dahurica | reverse complement strand
CTTCAGTTACTGAAAGTCAAGCAAAGAAACCTAGAACTGAGGAAACCCCCACAAAACCAGTCACTGTTGAGAGAGAAGCTGTTGTTGAAGAAGAAATAGTTCTATCACTGCCAGAAGCTGACACTCAGGGGGAATAAACCCTGAGAACTGAGATCGATGATATGGAAACTGACAGTGAGGAAGAGCTGATTGGATCTGAAGTAATGACCATGCTCAACTTTATTGCTAAGTCTAGATCAACACCATAAAAATTAGCATCTAGACTTGAGTATGAAGAGTCAATCAGTGAATTAGAAGCTTCTCAGTCGGAAGGAAAATAAGTTGCTGAAGTTGAATCTGCACCAGTACAAGTCATCACTCTGGATGAACTTGTTAATGAAGAAGAAGCCGAAAAGAAAGCTGATGATAGTGAAAAAGAACAGGAACCAGTTGCTGAACAGGAATTGATCAAGGAACTTGCTGCTAAACCAAGTGAGCTACAGGCAACTGAATTAAAAGAAACCCTGAACAAACTGCTGAACTTATAGCTGAAGTTACGCGGAAAAAGAAGTTGCTGAACAGAATCCGGAAACTGAGCAAGTTTCTTTTGTTCTAGAAATTGAAAATGAATCATCTGTCATTCAGTTGTTGCTGAGAGAGAAGACAACAAAACTGGAACTGAAAAAGTTGAAGAGCAAAATGATCCTCTTGTTGAATCCAATCTGGAGACTCTTAGAGAAACTGAAAATTTTACAACCTAATCTGTTCCATCCGTTGCTATTGGGAAACTCATTGAAGCTGACTGTAGAATACTTGATGCTTATCAACACTGGAAGTTCAGCTCAATTGAAAATCAAAGAAATCAACATGATGCAATGGAAAGTACAGAGAAATGGGTCTTCGATTGTTCAACATTACTCATCTAGCACAACTATTCAACTCCGAAGAATTTTTGAGTAATGGATACTCCTTGATTAGAAATAGGTATTGGACGAAGTTTAACGGAGAAACTTCTCGATCAAAGAAGAATGATAATGACGACGATGATGATTCACAAGGAGATCCTTATTTACAGAAAGGGATTCTCACCTCACTTCAAGAAAAGAAATCATGAAAAGATGTCACTGAATATTCTGATGAAGTTAGCTCTGATGGAAGTAGTGGAGATTCAGACTCTAAGACTCAGTCTGAATCAAAAAATGAAGAGAAAGTGGCGTGAACCCCGAATGGTTAACACGACATTAATTAATTGGATCATTGATTGATGGTAAAATAGATGAATAAAAAGATAGATAAATGAGAACCTTGACCTCTAAGTAAATTATACTTAGCAATCTCGGTATAACCTTTACCCTTAGATAACTTGTATCTAAGAACTCCGGTATAGAACGCTCAAGACCTTCTCGGAATCTTGATAAGTTCGGGATCAAATTCTCTACACAAGAACCATCAACACACTTTAAAAATGAAATGTATTTGATATCCAAATTATATTAATTCTTCCAAGTTACAATAGAGTTTATATTTGCAGGACAAAAGTAAATTATAAAAGAAGATTAAAGGTCTTGAAAATGGAGCCATTATTGAGCTTTGTCCATGTTCAAAGTATCTTCATAATGCCATGTATATTGAATGTTCCAAATGGAATATATCTTGATTCATCCAAGCTTGAAATCCCTTCACAAATGGCGCCACCTTCACTTAATTTTCAGCCACTCATTTTCAGATTTATATGCTAATTAATATTTAAATAAAACACTTATAACATATTAAAATAGCTAATCTTAAAATGGTGTTATTTTCAGATATATAATGAGCTAACTTCAATCTATTCCACGTGCATAAAAAATGAGTTTAACTGGTATATCTTCAACTGTTTGTGACTCTTCATGTGCCATATTAATGTCGCATATCAAAACATTCATGGCCTCTCGGACTCTCTTTGCTTGAAGTCTTGTTATTGGACCATCAGAAATTATTAACGGATCTTGACTGGGTATAGATGCCAGTGGTGAAAGAATATCATCATGATTCATATCAGTCCCTCCCGGTTGTGAAGGATTTGTCCTCAAATCAAATCGGTTGTCAAAGAGAGTTAAATCAGCAACATTCATTGTGTTGGAGACGCCCTAATCGTCCGGAATAGCTACATTGTAGGCATTATTATTAACCCGTTCCAACACCTTGAATGGACCATCACCTCTCGGATGCAGGTTAGTTTGGCTTTTGTATGGGAATCTTTCTTTCTGGAAATGTAGCCAAACCCAATCTCCGGGTTCAAAGATGACTTCCTTGCGACCCTTGTTCGCATGCTTTATATAACGTTGTTTTTTAGCCTCCACGCGTTGTCTAGCTTTGGTGTGTAATTCTCGGACCATATCAACCTTACGATCTCCAGCAATGCTCGCCTGATCGCCTGGAGGAATAGAAACAAAATCAAAACGAACATTAGGATTGAATCCATAGACAAGCTCAAAGGGAGAGTATTTAGTAGCAGAATGAACACATCGGTTATAAGCAAATTCAGCAAATGGTAAACAAGATTCCCAATTGTGTAAATTCTTTTACACCGAAGTTTGAAGAAGTTGACCAAAACACGATTAACCACCTCAGTTTGGCCATCTGTTTGTGGGTGATAAGCAATAGAATACAAAAGTGTTGTGCCTAATCTCATCCATAAGACACGCCAAAAATGTGAAACAAACTTAACATCACGGCCAGATACAATTGACTTTGGAACACCATGGAGACGAACAATTTCTTTAAAGAATAAATCCGCAATGTGTGAAGCATCATTAGTTTTAGTACATGCCAAGAAGTGTGCCATTTTTTAAAAACGATCAACCACCACGAAAATTGAAACCTTACCCGACTTGGAACATGGTAAACCTAAGACAAAATCCATCGATAAATCAGTCCACGGACAATGAGGAATTGTCAAAGATGTGTACAAACCATGAGGTTAAGACTTAGATTTGGCCTTTCGACAAACAAGACATGATGAACAAATACGGTGAACGTCACGTTTCAATTTTGGCCATAAGAAATGAGAGGCAAGCATATCAATAGTTTTGTAATCCCAAAGTGACCCATCAAACCCCCACCGTGTGCCTCACGCACTAAGTGCTCATGGATAGAACTTCGAGAAATACATAAACGATCCCCACGAAATAGAAAACCCTCGTGTCTATAAAATTTCCCTTGTGCCACGGTCGCAGTTGCGGCAAAGATATCTTTAAAATCCAAATCAGATTAAAATAATTCTTTGATGTGTTCAAAACCGAGCACACGTGTTTTCATATGTGTGATCAAAGTATACCGTCGAGACAATGCGTCAACCACGATATTGTCTTTACCCTTTTTATACTTAATGACATATGGAAAGACTCGATAAATTACATCCAACGAGTGTGACGTAAATTAAGTTTGCTCTATCCTTTTAAGTATTTTAAAGATTCATGGTCGGTGTGAATCACAAACTCCCGAGGACGCAAATAATGTTTCCAAACATGCAAACATTGAACTAAGGCATACAACTCTTTATCATACGCAGCATAGTTTAAATGCGCACCCTTAAGTTTTTCACTAAAATACACAATTGGACGACCCACTTGGAGTAAAACACCACCAATACCTTCCCCCGAAGCATCACACTCAATTTCAAACATCTTACAAAAATCAAGAAGAGCAAGTATAAAAGCAGAAATACGTTTTGCTTTAAGAGTTTCAAAAGACTCCCTTTGTTTTGGACTCCAATGGAATGAAGCATTCTTATTCACAAGTTCATTGAGTGGTGCGGCCAAAGTGCTGAAATCGCGTACAAATCGTCTATAAAAACTTGCCAACCCATGGAAGCTGCATACATCCGTGATGCAAGTAGGTTCCGGCCAATCAGCCACTGCTTGAACCTTCTCTTGATCTACTTCGACACCTTGTGCACTAATAAAAAAGCTAAGATACACAATTCTATCCATGCAAAAGGAACACTTTTTTAAGTTAGCATACAATTGAGCATGCCGAAGTGTATCAAAAACATCACGTAAATGTTCAATATGTGAATCCAAATCGAGACTGTATATAAGTATATCATCAAAATAAACTACCACAAAATGGCCGATAAAGTCTTGTAAAATATCATTCATAAGTCGCATAAAAGTGCTCGGATCATTAGTTAACCCAAATGGCATCACTAACCACTCATATAAGCCAAACATTGTTTTAAAAGCTGTTTTCCATTCGTCACCCTCACGAATTCGAACTTGGTGATAACCACTGCGAAGATCTACCTTAGTAAATAATTTAGCACCATGCAATTCATCCAATATATCATCTAAACACGGAATGGGATAACGATACTTAACTATAATTTAATTGATAGCACGGCAATTTGTACACAATCTCCATTTACCGTCTTTTTTTGGCTCAATGATGACAGGAACCGCACAAGGACTCATATATTCCTGGATTTTACCCTTGGAAAGCAACTCTTCTACTTGCCTTTGTATCTCCCGTGTTTCTTCCGGATTTGTTCGATAAGCCGGACGATTTGGTAAAGTAGAACATGGAATAAAATCAATATGGTGTTCAATACCCCGCAATGGTGGCAATCCGGACGGTTCATCCTCTGGAAAAATGCAACATATTCCTATAATAGAGAGAGAACAACACTAGGCAAAAAAACCCATCAAATTAGAAACAACCAATAAACAAGGAGATGCAACATAAAGGGGGAGGCCGAGTTGTCCTCAAAGTGGTGGGAGTGTGTCATTGTGGTGTAGGGGGAAACAGTTGTATCTTTAAATATGAAGAAGAATGCAAAATTTTCAGGTTGTCGCGAAGAACTTCCTAATGATGTCTCGCTTTTAAATAATCCACCATTTTTTTTACCCTCGCTGATGGCACCCTCACTTACCTTTGATTTTTCAACTTTCCGACCCTCAAAAGGTACTAAAGCACCCACCCTGTCGGTCTTTTTTTCTACTAAATTTTTTTCCTCATTTCTATATTGAACACCCTCATTTTTTTTCTCCCGATCGTCAGAATTTTTATTTACAACTGTCACACCCTCTTTTTTATTTTTCACACCCTCACGGTTCTTGGCAAGGCGAATCTCTTCGGCACGTGTTTCTTGTGGAGACAATGAAACAAGTGTGTGATTTTGCCTTTAAATGCCAACAAGTATTTGTTCGCAAAACCATCGTACATCACCCGGCGATCATATTGCCATGGACGACCGAACAAAATGTGTGTAACGTGCATAGGAGCCAATTCACATAATACCGTATCCTCATATTTCCCAAGGCTGAAAAAGATCAATGCTTGTTTAGTAACATGAACCTCGGCACAATCATTTAACCAATGTAAATGATATGGATGTGGGTGCTTGGATGTTGTAAGACGCAATTTTTCCGCCACTTCATTACTAACGACATTAGTATATCTTCCCGAATCAATGATCAAGCTACATATTTTTCCTTCGACGAAGCATCGAGTTTGCAAGACATTTTCTCGTTGTATATCATCTTCTAACTTAGCCTTGGCGCTGAGTGATTTTTTTTATGACCAAATCTGCACCATGTGTATCAAGACTTACTTTTGTATGAACATATTCGTTATCGGATTCATCCTGTAGGTCAGCCAAATCTTCCTCATTATCGGACTCCGATACATACAAATTTTCACCCACGGCAATCATAGTACGTTTATTACAACATTCAGATTGTTTACGTCCCAAACCTTTACATTTAAAACATTGTATTTGACTTGAAGGTTTGCGACCCGTATCTTCGGATTTGCCTTTATTAAATTCCCTAGACTTGGAATTTAAATCGAAAAAAATCCTATATTAATTTTGAATTAAATGAATACAAATTAAGAAATAGAATTTTAAAGAACAAGAATAAAATTAAATAATACAACAAACCTCCATCTCTTGATACAGTTCATCAACCGACATGTTCCCTTGTTTCAAGATTTGTAATTTTCTGAATTGTTCACAGTGATACGAAGCCGGAACAAATCGTCGTTGCATTTCACGTTTTAATTCAGCCCATTTAGCAATACAGACATATCTTTGTCTAATTCTATTCAAGTTAATTTGTTGAAACCATAACGATGCATAGCCCTCAAACTCAAGTGTAGCCAAATTGATCTTCTCCATCTCAGTGTACGTATTACAATTAAAAATGTGATCAACTTTTCGTGCCCAGTTTAAGAAAACCTTCAGGATCATTCGTACCTTTAAATTGTGGAATCTTCATCTTGATATTGCGGAGATAATTTCCACGATGTTCACGATCCGCACCCGGGGCAACCTGCACATCAACTAATTCCGCTGCATTATCAGGCGGATGTGACCTAGGTAGATCACCTCCATGTGCATCTAAATTAGGATTACCAGTCAACAAAGTTGTAAGTGTGGCTATTCGAGCCGTAAGAGCTTCAATTTGTTCCCGTGTTCTGAGATTCTCATACTGTTTAGTCCGAATAAAAAGGGTTGCAGCCGGAGTAACATTCTCATCTTCATTTGCCATTATAAACCTCACAAAATCACTCATGTTTTCACTCCCTCACAAGAAGTGATCGATCGTAGAACAAATCAAAAAACACAAGCAAAATCAAAACTAAACAATTACGAAGAACTGAGACAAGTATGCAAAGAGAAAAGAAAAAAAATATTATAGATGGAGTAGGTAGAATGATAGAAGCTGTAGTATGGGGAGGGGGGGGAGTACCACGGTTTTAGGTGTATTGTGGCACTATTATCCGGGGAAACTTTGGGCTGGAGGACTGTGTTAATTGCAACTGTTTTGGGTGTGTCGTTGCAATATTATCTGGGCTACGCAAAACAAAGGTATATGACAAAGTATATATGACAGATTTGTAACAGTGACTTATGGTGGAGAGTGTGATCAAACGATGCAAAATTCAGAAAAACTCAAAGAACGAAAGTTTTGGAACAGGAAATTGTCAATAAGGTTACCAAGTTTGAAGAAATATGGAATTTTCTAAGACCCTTAAAAAAAATTGAAACACAGACTGTCCAAATTTTTTTTCTTTGATACTTTTCCGAGTGCTTTTTGAAAATAAAAAAGAAAGTGAAAACGAAAATGATTCTAGAAATACCAACAATCCATAGTCTCTGATACCAATAGGCGTGAACCCCGAATGGTTAACACGACTTTAATTAATTAGATCGTTGATTGAAGGTAAAATAGTTGAATAAAAAGATAGATAAACGAGAACCTTGACCTCTAAATAATTTATACATAGAAATCTCGGTATAACCTTTACCATTAGATAACTTGTATCTAAGAACTCCGGTATAGAACGCTCAAGACCTGCTCGGAATCTTGATAAGTTCGGGATCGAATTCTCTAGACACGAACTCTCAACACACTTTAAAAGTGAAATGTATTTGATATCCAAAATTAATTCTTCCAAGTTACAATACAGTTTATATTTATAGGACAAAAGTAAACTATAAAAGAAGATAAAAGGTCTTGCAAATGGGGCATTACTGAGATTTGTCCATTTCGAAGTATCTTCATAATGTTATGTATCTTGAATGTTCCAAATGCAATGTATCTTGATTCATCCAAGCTTGAAATCCTTTCACAAATGGCGCCACCTTCACTTAATTTTCAGCCACTCATTTTTAGATTTATATACTAATTAATATTTAAATAAAACACTTATAACATATTAAAATAGCTAATCTTAAAATGGTGTTATTTTCAGATATATAACGAGCTGACTTCAATCCATTCCACGTGCATAAATGATGATTTGAACGGTATGTCTTCAACTATTTGTGATTCTTCATGTGCCATATTAATGTCGCATATCAAAACATTCATGGCCTCTTGGACTTTCGTTGCTTGAAGTCTTGTTATTGGACCATCAGTATATATTAACGGATCTTGATTGGGTATAGATGCCAATGGTGAAAGAATATCATCATGATTCATATCAGAAAGAAGGATATCAGTCTCCGACTGACAGATATGTGCTTGCAATAGCTAAAGCTGAAGCTGACCAAGCCAAACCTGAAAATGCTGAAGAAGAAAATGATGATAAGTCACCAGTAAGGGAAACTGATTCAGCTGAAGAAAGAAGGAAGACTGGGGACTACAAAGAAAAGCTAAAACAAATCTCTTCTTCTCCTCTCAAAGAAATAAAGATAACTGAGGTTGTTGCAAACAAGCCTTAGATTGAAGCTGAGAAAGTACCTAGAGCTGAAAAAGGTAAAATTGAAGAAAAGGAAGCTGAACTGGAAAGGAAGTACCGACACAAGATGAGATCATCAAATATTATTTTAATGAGCTTATGAGGATACAGAAAAATGATTTAAGTGTTTTTGGAAAAGTGTTAAAGTCAAGGAGGAAAACAAAAATGAAAGAATCAATATGGAAAAGAAAATGGAGAGTGTCAAAGAGGACTACCACAACAATTTGATTGAAATTCAAAAAACAACCATTGAAACTGACGTGAGGAAAACTGAAACACAAGGGAGATTGGAAGGCATTCTTAACAATATGCTCGACAGAATGCTTCTACTGGAAAATGCAATCGAAGACTCAGTGGTTGTACAGACTATATTGGCATCAAATCAACAGCACCTGAATTCTTATATCAGAAGCTTGATCAATAAAGATGATGTCAATAAGGGGGAAAGTCTGGACCTTTTAAAAGTCAATGCACATGATATGCCAAAAGTTCTTGAAGCATTGATGAGAAACCGTTCGAAGTCAAGAAAGCCAGAAAAGATTTTAATGATTAAGAAATGGAGCTGATTTCAAAGTTCTCAGAACCAACTGAGAAAAGACTTGGTCTAGATTCACAGCTATACAATATTCTCAGAGAGCTGCCCGCAAAGGAAGGTGAATCAAGGGAACAAGCTGTATAAATTTTTCTAAGCATGCCAAAAGTTCTTCTGCATTACTGGCACAAACTGAGCAACTGGGAGAAAAATGGTGCTCTAGAAAAAGCTTCAGGAAATTTTGAAAACACTGAACCTGAGTACTTTCAAGATTTACTGAAAACAGCCACAAGCAAAAGATTAAGAAGGATTGTATTCGCATTTGCTGTATTGTTCAAGAGCAAGATTTTCAGCAAACAGAACATGAGAGAGCTTGCTGAGATCTATGACAGCAAATCAAGTGGACCTGACCAAGGGAAAGGAAACTGGAACTTAGTTTCCTTTCTTGTATTGTATTTTAATACAATGTACTGTAACTCAGTATCATCATTAAAATACTCAGTTTCTCAATTCTTTGTGTTTGCTATAATTTTGTCCTTATCTTTTTCCATTGATTTTAAGGAGGGTATTGACATCATCCAAAAGGGAGAAATTGTTGGGAAAAAAATTTATGTTTTGATGATGATTTATCAGTTATTTAGTTATTGTTTTTAACCCCGTTGATGAAGTGTCATAACTAGCTGTTATAGTGCAATGCAAAAAGATGTCTAGAATATCATGTATATGATTTACTACAGTCTGATAATTGTATAAGTAAATCAGACAAGCACTATAATAATTCTAGGGTCATAATTGAGAAAATTAGAATATGACTTTATGTTATTAAGAGAAATGAGTTTACAACTGAAGATAAATCAGTTTGGAAAACTAACTCAGAGCACACCTACAAAAACTGAGGAACAGACTCGGTTGATTTATCTAGAAACTGAAGACTGAGGGAACAAACTCAGATGAAGACTGAGCGGCCCAGACTTAGTAATTGAAGATTGAAGAACTGAGGGTCCAAACTCAGTTTATGAAGATTAAAGCCGAGACTATAAAGTTAGAATTCAGGTAAGTCTGTGATGGTCTGAGCTGACTTTATGGATCTTGTATGAAGACCTAAGATACATGAGGACAATGATATCTTAGTTTATTTAAGAATTATGGTGTACTCTTATTAAGTCAATAATAGTCAGATGTATAATAGTGTACTGAGCTTTTTAAAGAAGAGTAAAAACTCAGTTAATACTCTTAAGCTAAAAATTGACTAAATCATATAAGATCGGTTCTCATGCTGAGGTTAAGAGAAACTGAAGAAGAATCTGACAGTTATAAAGTAAGCAATTTCATTGGTTAACAGAGATGTCAGAAAGGACAATGACATACAGCAGAATAAGTAGGACCACCAACGGATACAAGGATTCAAATTCAAACGTTCAAATCTTCTAAAAGTTGGAGAAACCCCAATAAATAGGACACTTCTACCTCAAGAAGAAATGCAGAGTTCTAAGAAATAATTAAATTAAGAGAGATTTTACTAAAGGGAAAGTAAATCAAAAGAACTCCAGCTACATTCTACATTGCAAGATCAAGAAATCTTCAAAATGTTCTCAAGCATTCAAAGAAACATGAAGACTCACACTTGAAGAAAAATAGAGCCTTAGCATATTAAGTATATCTAGAAGAAGAAGCTCGAATCACAAGTTGAATCATAGTCATTGATTCAAGTCTCAACTTTGATTTTATCAAAGGTTTAGACTGTGAAACACCAAGAAGGTGTGAAGGACAGTTGAGTGCAATCAGGAAGACTGTGTTTGTTAATAGCTGGTGAAGAGGCAATACAACCATTCAAGGACCAGTGGAGCAAGCTTAGTATAAATAGCAATCCCACCTGTTGAAGTATGAAGCTGGAAGATTGTGAAACTAGGATTAGTGAAGGACAATCAGTGTTTAAATTTACTTTGTGTCTTGTAACTGTAAACCTCAAGAACATAGTGATTTTGGCCTCCTACATCACAGGGTAAGAGAGGACTGACAGGATTACACCACTTGGAACCTCTTTAAATTTTGTCTCATTATTTATCTACTTTACGCATTTATTCACTGCATATTAATTTATATTGCATCAGATCACAGACTCAGCAACCATTAGAAACTGAGTCAGCACAACACTTCATTTCCATTAGACAAGCTGATAAATGAAGTTTTATAGAAAGGCCTTAATTAATCCGCTGCCGGTTAATTCAGTTAGGCATAAGTTAGTCTTGACTTATACTCAGCTAAGTTAGCTTAACTCCGCACAAGTTTAAAGTTGAACTCAATCTGTTCAAGATTCAGTTTTGGGGACAAGTTTATTCACCCCCCCTTCTAAACTTGTGTCAGCCTTTCCAAGGGACCAACAATTGGTATCGGAGCAGTTCTTCATTTTGGAGGTGATCCAGAGTTACTACTGCTTTGGGTCTTTAGCTTGAGTAATTGATCTTCTGTTATTGCATCATGGAATCACATAATCTCTTTAGAAATATGCTTAGTTGTTCATTTTTAAGATTTGATGAATACAGAAGTAAATTTCAGGCTTTGGTAGCTGACACTCAAGAAAAGATGATTGAGACATTCATTGAAGATCCAGTCATTACAAACAATGAAGAAAATGCTGAAATACTACCCTTAAGTTTTGGAGGAAATGATCATGGTGAAAGTGATGAAGAAATCATACTCTTTGGAAATAATCTGATGAGCAACTCTGCTGGATCAAATAAAGGCAAGCAGATAATGGAATATGAGGTAAATGCTTCCACATCCAACACTTACATTGCCATGAATAATCATAGAAATGAAGATTTCAATGAAAACTCGGACATACTCATAAAGAAATTAGAGGAAATTCAAAAGAATTATGAGATGTCAAAAAGGAAAAATAATTGTTGAAAGCTGAAGTTCTAAGATTAAATGCTGAGATTAACCTTATCAAGGCTAACAATGGAACCAAGGAGAATTGCTCAATTGATGAACTAATAGAGGTAATAAGCATCACATAATCATCAGTTGATCCAGTTCCTAATGTTCAGTTCAAACCATGAAACCATTTGGAGATAGAACAGGTTTAGGGTTTGACAATCAACATAATTCTAAGTTCGAATCTAGTTACTGATCCAATTACGGTGGAATCCCCCCCACGTCGGAAGGATGAAGCTCAATGTAGATGGTAGTCTCAGAAATGGAATTGCCTATGGAGGTGGAATTATACGGGATTCGCATGGCAACTTTGTCGTTGCGTTTCATGCGTGCTTCGGCCATGGGAATGTTCTTGATGCTGAAGTGAAGGCGCTGCTTTTTGGTACTTGTTTGCGTCCACACGTTTTGCCTCTTGATATTGAGACTGACACCATTTTTGTTTCTCGTGTGATATCCGGAAATCTTAACGGAGGCTGGCCCCTCTGCATCTCGATTAGTCGGATTTCGGCTTATCTTCAGGAAATACCACACAATATCTCTCATGTATTCCGGGAATGTAATAGAGTGGCGGACAGCTTTGCAGCTATGGAAGGAGACGATATGACGTTTAACCATCTTAACGAAATACCCTATCCTATTCAACAGCTTATTAGGGCTTTGGCACATACCTTGGTCGGATACACGGGCTATCTTTTCCTCGGAATTACTTATGATGTATATGAATGTAATATTTTTGGTGTCGGGATTTTGGGGGTGCATAGAGCGAGTACTCTTCCCTATGTGTTGGATTTTCCTACACTGGGTTTGCCACGCATAGGGTTTAAGGAGGCCATGCTATGCACTCTATCACGTACTTGGGGTGGGCCAGGATATGGCATTGACTTTGTAGCACTTTATTCTTTCGTTTTAATAAAATAAAGTTACTTTAAAAAAAGGTATTGATTCTGTTGAAAAAAAAAGTTCGAATCTAGTTCAGTTGCACCTAAATTTGTGACTGCACAAGAGTGAAGAACTAAGAAAACTGATGAAGTTGTTAGAACTGACAAAGACTCAACACAGCCTCGATGTAAAAGTTACAAAACTGTAAAATCAGTCAGTGGCAAACCACAAGCTGACAGATTCTACAGAAAACCTCAGAAGGCTGAAAAGGGCACAACTGATCAGAGATCAGTTAAAAGAATATTCAAGTCATATTCATCAAGGAATGATTATCATTCATGGAATAACAGATTAAGGGGAAAAGGAAGACTCTTTCCTACTGATGATGTTGGTCCCTTGGAATGGCTAACACAAGTTTAGAGGGGGGGGGGGTTGAATAAACTTGTCACCAAAAACTATTCCTGAACTGGAATAATCGCAGGAACTGAGTTTCTCTGAAACTCAAACTGAGGATCAGCTCAGTTATGTTCATGTCCTGTAACCTGTGCGGAGTTCAGCTAACTCAACTGAGTATAAGTCAATGCTGACTTATATTTAGTCATGTTAACTGGCAGCGGATAAAACTAGCCTTTAGCAAATAATTAACTTAGCTTTAGAGTGAAAACCAGATGCATATTACTCTAATAAAGTAAATAAATGCGTAAAGTAAATAAACAAGAATTATAGAGGTTCCAGGTGGTGTAATCCTGTACGTCCTCTCTTCCCATGTGATGCGGAGGAAAATTCCACTAGAACTTCTTTGAGATGGCCCGGTTACAAAAAGTTCTAAACTGATAGTCCTTGACTAATCCCTAGCTTCACTATCTAAACACTTGTAGAACAGGTAGGATTGCTGCTCTCCAACTGTTTGAAACACTGGTCCTTTGAGGGTAGAATTGCCTCTTCATCAGCTCATCACAACCATAGTCTTCCTGACTGTACTCAACTGTCCTTCACACCTTCTTGGTGTTTCACAGTCTAAACCTTTCATAAAATCAAAGTTGAGACTTGAATCAATAATTATGATTCAATTGTGATTAGAGCTTTTCTTCTGCATAAATATATTTTACACGGCTCTGATTTTCTCCAAGTGATAAGTTCTTGATATTGCTTGTGTGTTCTTGGATACTTGAAGAAATTTCTTGATCTTGCAATTTAGCACTTAGCAGCAATACTTTCGAAATTGGCTTTTCCCCCTTAATTAAATCTTTTCTTGACTAGATAGATTTTCTTTTTAATTCCTCCTGCTCTTTTCCCCCTCCTTTTTAATGTTGTAGAGGTAGTCAATGTATAGGGGTTTGTTTCTCCTGCATGAATGTTGTAACGGCTATAATTTTTTACCGTTCTGATGTGTCAGTACTTCATCCAATAAAATCGCTTCTTTTATAACGTTCATATGTACGATCAGTTTGTTGAATGACTGACATATAAAACTGAGTTTCCTTATCAGTTTTATACTGAGAATATTACTTGTCAGTTTCTTGACTGACTTGGAGCATTAACTGAGATTATACTCTTCTTCAAATATCAGTACTCCAGTTTTCATCTGATTATAATTTCCTTAATCAGAGTGCACCATGATTCATTGTCATTTAAGAACACATTGTCCTTATGATTCTTAGGTCTTCATACAAGATCCATAAAGTCAGTTCAGGTCACCACAATCTTGCTTGAAGTCCAACTTTACAGTCTCGACTTAATCTTCATAACTGAGTTTGAACCCTCTGTTCTTTAATCTTCAATAACTGAGTCTGTGACCCTCAGTTCTTCAGTCTTCATAGATAAGCCAACTGAGTCTGTGTCCCTCAGCGAACTTATCTTCTTCAGTTTCTTTGTAAGCTCAGTTTCCTAGTTATCTCAGTTCAAAACCTAGAACTATTACAGTGCTAGTCTGATTTAACCTATACAAATATCAGACTTTATTAAATCCTATCCTTTGATATCTAGACATCTTTTTGCCTTGCACTATAACAGCTAGTTATGACACTTCATCAATGGGGTTTAGAATAATAACTGATTAAGTGATGAATCATCATCAAAACATGAATTTTATTTCCAACATATGAAGACTGGAATGCACCTATGATTGCTAAAAAATCATATCAGTTTCACAAAATGGATGAACAAAAGACTGTTAGACCAAAACAGTGAAATTTTGTGAAAACTGACTTTACTCAGTCAAAATGTCAAGAAAGGCATACAAGTAATTTGAAGATTAAAGAAAATATCGACAAGTCTTCAACAAAGAATCCAAAAGATAATCAAAAAGGACCCAAACAGATATGGGTACCAAAAATTTCTCAACTTGTTTTGCAGGAGAAAACCAAATGCTAAGCTGAGATATTGAGATTCTCAAAACTGAGTCGTATTTTCAACTGGTTTTGTAACTAATCAAAAGGACAACTGATTCAAGCTTTGGATAAGATGAAAGTTGGACCTTTACAGCTAGCGATTCACCGTATCAACTACAAGTATTGATATAAGCTACATATGACAGAAAATATGTGACCTACTTTGATCTCAACCGCCCATCTTCTCCACTCACCATATTTTTCGCAATCTCAATGCTAGATATGATTTGTGACAAGACATCTTAAAACCCACTCAAAACATCTAACTACCTTATCAACCACCTGTAAATATCATCATATTTACCCCATCAATTCTTTACAATCAGTTTTTGCAAAATCCCCCTCTTAAACTTTTCTCTAATTTTCAAGTATTTCTAAATCCAATTCAACCTTCAGAAATCATGACTTTTACCAGAGTTGAACCTGGAATGATCATCTCACTTGATCAATATGTTGCGAGATATACATATCAAACACTAGCCCAGAAAATAGCAGAGAAAATCCGAAAAATCAAAGGACTCTGGAACAAGTGTTCAACATTAATCTGGAGAGTGTATGTCTGGGCAGCTGTTTACGGTGATTTTTACGATTTATATTACAATATTTCGTAACAATATCCTTGGTGTTTTATTAATTTTTATAGAAAATTAAGTGTTTAATGGATTTATTGAAAGAATGAAGTCGGAAAGTATTAGAGTGCAAAGTCGGGTTATTTACGTGATTTTATTAGCAATTATCTATTTATATATGTGATGTTACACTTTGCACGTTTTTATTATGTTGTAGGTACGACGAGCATATCGTGGAACGAGTCAACGAGCTGAAGGATTTCGAACATCATTTTATTTGAAGACTTATCTAGAAGGACAAAATTGGAATTATTAGATTTTTATTAGGGTTTAGTTTTTATTTTTAAAGAAAAGGAAATAGGATAATTGTTACCCTAGCTC